>SNQJ01S0056394.1:30191-52370 GCA_010110895.2 Picea sitchensis | reverse complement strand
TGGGTCTTCTCCAAGTTTTCCATCAAACTTGGGAATATCGAATGGGATTTTGGAAGGTAATAGGGGCCAGAAAGGGGAATTTCATATGGGATCATTAGTCAACCTTGAAATATCAAGAAAATCTAAGGTTACCAAAAATGAAATTTGTTTTTGACCTATGGAGGTGGATTATGTGGTCCTCCTCCATATGGGTGTTGTTCTATAGGTCCTCATGTCATGTTGGTTTTGTCACATGGGTGAGAAAAATCACAACACTTACTTTCCTATTTAATTCAGCTAAACAAGATAGAGGTTTGCGAGTTGATTAGATAACTAAATACACATGAAACAAGGAAATAACAATAAAAACAAAAATAAATAAATGTTAGAGAAGCTTGCAAGAACTATAACCATGAAAAAAAAATGACAATCATATAGCTACCAATGGATCAATGTATTGATACGCTAGCACTGTAGAGAAAGGAAGGGACTTATGAATCCCCTCTTCCTCCTTGGCAAGGCTCTTGATTTACCCAATAGAGAGATTTTCTCTTCATACAATGGAAAGTGACAATAGTGAATACATACAATGCCAATCCTCTCAAGAGGTGAGTGGAATGGCCCTTGGTATAGTGCTTGAATGCTTCAGAGAGAGAAGAGGATTCTCCAAGAAGAATTCTTGCAAGATAACAATACCTTGAAGCTCTTATTTTCTTACCACACCCATGGCATATATTTATAGTGTCCATTCATGGAAAGATATAGTTGGTTCATGATGTGAACAAAGGGCCTTTTAGGGAACATCCTAGCCCTTGATCGGCCTCCAAGATAAATTTCACTCAGATATGAGTGTCAAATCATGTTGGAATTCGAATTGGAAGTGGTTGAGAGGACGACAAGACTTATAAATGCCTTGTTCATGACAAGTGTGTGGTTTTGATCATAGACAATTGCACATTCTACGCACAGTGTGTGCTTAGGGATGTGTTAGCCCACACATTTTGTGCACAGTGTGTGTGCTTCCTTTGGTGAATTTGCACACTTTGATTTACGAACCAAGTATAAAGTTTTATGCCTTTTTGATGGATTTTGATGTCGTAGGTGTACGAATTGTTGTTGGCATTCATGTCTTTCTTCAACCATTGTGTGTAATGTTGCAGCAAATTTTTCGGTGATAACAAATGTCCCTTGATATGTGAGGTTAGGAGCATATGTATAACCAAAATACATCAATGTTTCTCTTGTTGAGAGTGCCATTGTAAGGAAAAGTGAAGAGAGGAACTGAAAAAGTGATCTATCGAAGGGAGAGGGAAAACTGTGGGAGCCAAACCTTTCACTAGGAAGAAAAAATAAAATCCATATACAAATGAGGTGGGCATGCCCCATGCTAGTTATTATAACCCTAATTTGCACCAGACATGCATACCTGGCTTCAGGCCATCTCAGATTCCTTCTTTGCCAAAACACTGTTGAACAACTCTTCTTAAAAACCCCTTTTATAAAGGCCCATGCACCCTGCTCCATTACTACATGTGTGTACATGCTAGCTGACCCAAGACAACTCGCGTGTACCTAGAAAAGAACAAAAAAAGGAAAGCTCCTGATGGAACACACAAATTTTGGGTAAGTTAACTAAACCTTTTAGCCATGCATGGTCAGTCACTTGACCAAATACCTAGCTTCTTCTAACCTATAAAAGAAGGGTTAGGGGTCCCATTTGAAAGGAGGAGAATCATAGTAAAGAAACTATACCTGATTAAGCATTCCCTTTGTACCAACCTTTATCCATCCTTGTGAAAAGAGAAGTATAGAGAAAAGAAGTTGGAAGACAGTGGAATAAGAGCCCAGGACCAGGAGCGAGTAGTAGTGGCCGACTTTATCATTGTAAGGAATTATTGTGAAGTTAATAAAATAATTTCTTTTCCCGTCCTGCCATATGAGATTGTCATTATTGGAATATTGATTGTATGATTGATTAAATCTCTAACCCATTAGTTCATAGATCAAATGCATGTGGATTTCTTTGTTTTTCTTTAGTGAATGCAGGTAAGAATTGGGAGGAGAGTTGTGGTCAAAGAATGACCAAGGGCGAATAGGGATCAACATCAAACATGAAAAATAAGGTACGCCAACTTAATCTCTTGAGCCTTGTATTTACATATGAGTAATGGGGTTTAGGCATGGGGTGATGGTAAAAAGTAAGAATATTTAGTTCATTTTTGCATCCATGATAAAACCCGTAGTGCTAGTCCATAGGAAAGATTTCCCACCCACAATAGAATTGGCGACCATACTGGGGATCTCTAGGGTTTCTGGGAATGTTTTTTCTTAGGTATTTTTAAGAACTGGTTTCATTTCTTGTTTTTAAAGTTTCTGCAAAAGTCTGAGCTACCAGAGATTCTGGTCTTCCATACCAGTTATCTATGTTTCTTTGCTTAACTACATTTTTTTTCTGAGACCCACAGAGGTACATGTGGCCTGTATAAGGTTTTCACGCGTGTACCCATGCCCTACCTTCCCACAACCTGCGTGTACACACTAGCTGAGGAAGTGTCATTCGTGTGTATGATTCTAGAAAAATTATTTTAGAGAGGCATTCATCCTATCCCCTGTCATAAATAATCCTTCTCAGGGGTTTTTTGGAACTCTTTCTAGTATTTGTTATTTGCAGTCTATAGCTTAGGGTTTACCTCAGATTGGTTTGTTCTATGAAGTTTTCCTTGAATTGTTTTCTTTTTTCTGTTAAAGTAAGTATCTGAGTCTTCAAGAGATCTTGGTTCTCAGTACCAGTAGTCTCTGCCTAGGATGGATTTCTTGGCCTTTCATTTGTCTTAGAGTTTTAGAGATACACACGGCTTGTATAAGGCCAAAACGTGTGTACACACTCCCTGACTTTACACAGCTCCCGTGCACATGCTTTATGTTGAATTGTCAGCAATGTGCCTTTGGAGATTTTTTTTTTTAAAGGTGAGGCAGTCATCCTTTCCTTTGAAAAGAGTTATACCTCTCAGGTTTTTGGGTCTCTGTCATAGCAGTCAGTAACTTAGGTTTGATCACACTAATAGCTTTCTTTTTCATTGAAAAGTTTTCCTCAAAACTTTATTTTTATAGGGTTTTTAGACAAGTGTGAGAGTCCAGTTTTAATTTGCTTGTGTGTTATTTTTAAAGTGACTCTTTGTGATATGTTCTTAGGCCAGAAGTTTTCTTGGTTTTTACTTGTTGATATTTTTCCTTTTTTCTTTGCGAGCATTAATTTTTTTTTTTTTTTAGTTTGGTTAAATAGTGTTGGTTTGCATTAGTAACCAGGAAAAGTCTTTTCTTTCATAAGTTCTTGATGGTTTACTTAGATCATAAGTAGCTCGTAGTCAAGTTAAATCCTTCTTTGAGTTTGTTGTTCAAAGATCTTAGAAAATTTTTAGTTTGAAAAGTTGTTTAAGATTTGAGTCAAGAAGAAGTTATTTTGTTTCTAACTTTTTGTTTATTTTTCTTTCATCTTTCAAACATCACTAGTTTAACTTTCATAAACTTTGAATTAATACAAGACATAAAAATTAACGCTAAATCTAAAATTCATTAGACTTTTTATGTTTGTAGGGTCAACCAACTAGTTTAGGGTTAGGGCCTTGAATTAGGTTGGAGAGGAAAATCTTCAAGGCCATTAAATCAAACATTGGAGTCTGAGTTAGGGAGTGTCAAAGTCCAGTATCATGAAATTTATCCAGGACACCCCTCTAACATAGTGGCTAAACACGAGGTCACGTGCGGAAAGGTAGCGGAGATAACCCCTCCAAAATTGGACCAATCGTAGTGGAGGACACATATAGAGGGCTTGCCTTGGGATTCTGTCGATTGCATTTTCCACGGAGCTTTGTGGGTCTTGAATCCATTTGAGGTCCTCAGTTGTCTTATAGAACACTTTCCTTCGGTACCCTTGATAGGTTTCAGGCTCGATACCCTGCTAATTGTGGTCTACCCAACTTTTGACTGTACCCGCCTACTGACTGTTCGCACGTTGGCAACCTAGTTTCCTATATTTTTTAGAGACATACATAGGTGAATGCGGGGGTATACCACGGTACCTAGCATAGACATCAGGCCATGCTTTGTAGAGCATACCCATAGGGTGCTTCCATGTTCAATTTTCACTTGCACTGGTAAGTTTCTCTAGTGTTGGTTGTTGTAACTGTTCTTCCAACTAGTTTAGTGTTTGCTTGTTTTATCTTAGAGGGACCTTTTTAGTGTGTGTTGTTTTTGAACGAGTAGAAATACCTAGCATGTCTTTGATATTCTCACACAATGGAAAATCATGATCTCCTTCGGTCATGAAGGCTTCTGGGCCTATCACCGGTTACACTGGAGCCACCTTCACCACCACTGAGGCGAAAGCTAGACCAACAAGGGTTTTTTGAAGTGACTGAGTCACAAGAAACTGTACCCGACCAACATTCGGAGGAAACGACCGTTTTAGAATTTGGAACGAAAGCTCTTGGTCCATATAAAACTCCAACCAATGATCTGTTGACACCCATTATCATACCGATTCACCCTTACAAGTGCCAGACAGTGTCGCACACAACAATGAAAACAAATGCTGCCACTTTTTCTGGGAATTCCTCAATTCCCACTACGATTGTCACCATGGGGGATATTACACCTCCTCACCTACCATCACTGGTCTGAGCCACCATGGTCTTGACCTTATCTACCTCGAGAAGTGGTCCAATCCCGTCTATGGAAATGGCCACTACCCCTTTCACACTGAGTGCGACAGGCCCTCCATTCTCATACAAGATGTCTAGCTTAGGTACAAGTCCTGTACTTTCCTACTCCACTTTACAGACTTTAGGTCTAGGGGAAGGGAGCTCTAACACTCCTCTGCATGACACATGGGGGGAACTTCAGCTCCTTTTAATTCTTTCCCTTACGGGGGAGGTCATATACCTCCCTCGTCCCCTTCACTCGGTGGCACCCACCAGCAATCCGTTGGGCCACCCACACACCATAGTTTATTTGGAGCAGGGATTCAAGGACCACCTTCTCATAATATGTTGGTTGGTTCGAAACCATTTTCTGTGTTCGGTGCATTTGGTAACAATGCTTTCTCGACAACTACTTTCCCGACTGGGGGCAATCCTGATTATGGACAACCTATTCCTATGCAGGGTATTATTCCTACACAGGGGGAAAACCCAAGAGCTTCTTCCACATCATGACCTTGGAATTCTTGGCAAGGATCAATTCCCTCATCAGGAATGTCTATCTGGGGAAATTATTTTCACAACCAATGGAACCCCAGACAAGGTACTATGCATATGCCCATGGGATCATCATAGGGAAACCCTTCCCAATGTCCTCCGAATTTAATGCACGCCCAACCATCTACGTCTTATTTTGGGAATCAATCGATGATGTCTCCTCACATGCAGAAACCATACATTGGTCATGGCCATGGTTTTTACCAGAACCCAGGCTAACATCCAAACTTTTCCTGGCAACCTGTTGCTAGTCAAACTCCAGGTCCCTTTTTCCATGGTTATCACCAACAACCCAAACTACCTTTCCTGACAACCTTGCATTTGCCACACTTGACAAGGTTGTTGAATGACCCTATCTATCACAATTTTCATTGGCCCCCTATGCTAATGAAGTTTCCTTCTGACATACCAAAGTTCGAGGCCAAGCTTAATGAAGATTCCAGAGATCATGTGACTACTTTTCACCTTTGGTGCTTGTCTAATTTGTTAAAGGAAGACTCTGTACAGTTGTGATTGTTTCAATGTACTCTCATTGGGAGTGTTGCAAAATGGTACATTGAGCTCGACCGCTCAAGATACTCTTCCTTCGGCGAATTAGCAATGGCTTTCCTAAACCATTTCCAATTACCTGTGTGATACGATGCTGGCATAGAATTGTTGGTCAATTTTGCACAGACAAAAGTAGACCATATCTTTGATCACATCAACGAATGGAGACGTTGGAAGAGTTTAATTAAGGTGCCAATCCCACCATCATTCTTGCTTGAGTGGTTCCTTAAGTCTTTGGTCCCAAAGTTATCCAAAGATGTCGTGACATCGAGAGTGTTTTCTGAAGAATATGCCATCATGAGAGCTCAACAACTTGAGCTAATATACTCTCAGTCTGGTTTTATTATACGAGATATTTCCAGATGTGCCATGCTAGATACTTGATAAAACCAAACAGAGAGTTGGACCACATGCCGATGGTATTGTTGGTTCAGCACAAACAAATCCCACTGAACAACTAACGAAGCGATTGCAACAATTGTCTATACAACACAAAATGGCCAGCCAAAATACTGTTTCGGCTACTCCCTCTACCCAAACATCAGATGTACACACAGTGCAATCAATGAATCCAAAGACCACCCAACAACCTAATGGAAAGAAAAAACAAAGAAAGAAGGGAAAGGGGGATAAAAAACCCTTTAATAATGTTGGCAGGGGCAACACTGAGAAATGAAAGGAGAGGTATCTGTGCAACCTATGCATGGAAGACCACCCAACACACCAATGTCCTCAGCTTGCAGAGGCTCAAAAGTTTTTGACACAACAACAACCTTCCATGTTAACCAATCTATTTCAACATGGGTAAAACCTAACCCAAGCCTCTACAAGCGTGGAAGGGGGCAGTTAAGGACCCTCTTCATCTTCGAATAATCCTTCATCCACGAATGTTTATATGATGAAAGGTGATTCTTTTATATCAACTAGAGCACATGACTACAGTAAATTGAGCACTTCTGAGAAGGGCAAAGAAGCTGAAATCCCACCTCTTCCTCTCCAGATCGAGAAGACTTTGGGCGAAATAATGACACGCATCCCAAAAGGTGCGTTCAAGAAATCTTCTCACAACCCCAACGCAAGGGATGCCCAGAACTATTCTATTATGGAGGATTTGTCTCAAACCCCTTGTACAATGTTCACTTTAGAGGTCCTCCAGAGCTACCCTTCCCAAAGGAAATCTTTGTTAGCCACTTTAGGATCTATCGAGACTTGTAATCTGGGTGAAATCATGCTGGATACAACCGACTTAAAAACTCATCTGCCTTACCATGTAGCATTTCAAATAGTAGTGGCTCACCCCCAAAAAACGTTTACTCAGAACATTTTCTGCACGATGGTTGATGAGGGCGCCTCGACATGCATTATGTCATTGGCATGTTGGAAGGCCATTGGTCAGCCTGTTTTGTCTACGCCACCTACTCTTCTCACTTCTTTCGACGTTCATTCATTCCAACCACATGGTATCATTCCCTCCTTCCCCGTGAAGTTAGGAGGGAAGACCATTTGCGTTGAGGTAGAAGTAGTCAACGCATCCCTCGACTACAATATCTTGTTAGGAAGGAGTTGGACTTATGCTATGCAAGTAGTGGTTTCTACAGTTTTTTGGGTCTTGTTGTTTCCACACGAGGAACGGATTGTGACCATTGATCAATTGTCTTTCTCCAGACCTAACCCTTCATTGGGGGTATCCACGATCTTGATGATTGATAATACCCAACTGGGCATCATCAATGTAGGAGTTGGTTTGTGTTCATATTTGATGGGTACCTTCGATTACCCTCCCCCTCAAGGAAATGTCAAGTTCATATCAGACCACCATAAGGTTGATATTTTCCAAGTTTCATCGTTTCACATGACTTACCTCAACGATCTGTGTATACTTCTTTCCCCATCGACCACGATGGAAGGGACAAGGCACCCTGGCATGTCCATGCCCTTGTCTGCAGCCAAAGTAGCGTACTCTTTAGTCCAGAAAGCTTCGGCCGACATAGATCCAACTCCTGCATAAGAGTTAGATCCGATTCTAGAGCCTATTTGGGCTCAAGGCTCTCTCAATGATACTGATTCATTAGACTTAGTATTTCCCTCCGACGAAGCAATAATTGAAGCAATGACTAGTCTAAAAAACCCCTGGGATGATCTCCATCACAAATCATACTTCCTCCTAGAGTTAAGCAGAATCAAAGCAGGAGAATTCACCTTGACTATGACTGGAGATAGGTCTTGTCCTATTAATCCCTTAGCTACACATGAGGTTTATGCCGAGGGTAATATGGAAACTATCGCTGAAACTATACCGATTAATATCTCCAAAACCCCTGGCATCGTGGAGAATGTTTTCATCGAAGCTGATTGTTCCCCCGAAGAGATTCAAATCTACACAGATCTATTTAAAGAATTCCACGATGTTTTTTCCTGGTCTTACAAGGAAATTCTAGGCATTGATCCAAGAATAGTCGAAAATGAAATCACAACTTATACTGATGCCAAGCCAGTTCGACAGAATCTTCGTCGAGTTAATCCCAGGAAAGAAACAACCATTAAGGTTGAAGTCAAGAAATTTCTCAAGGCTGGTTTTATCTACCCTATCCATCTGACCCAATGGGTGTCAAATCTAGTGTCGGTCAACAAGAAACAAGGCATGGTTCGCGTATGTATGGACTTTCATGATTTAAACAAGGCCTGTCCAAAAGATAATTTCCCACACCATTCATTGACCATATAATCAATGAATTTGTAGGTTACGAGGTCTTTAATTTCATGGATGGTTTTTCGGGATATAATCAGATACAAAACAAACTCGAAGACTAGCACAAAATGACATTCATTTGTCCATGGGGTACATTTGTGTATTGTAAGATGCCCTTTGGTCTCAAAAATGATGGAGCGACCTTTCAGTGGGCCATGTATTTTTCTTTCCATGATCTCAAGCATATAGTCGAGGCCTATTTAGATGATTTAGCATCTCGATCTTGCAAGAGAACAGATCATTCCACACACCTCCGACTTATCTTTGAGCGATGTCGCTACTTCTAGATTCACTTGAATCCAAACAAGTGCAACTTTTGCATAACATCAGGACATTTGTTAGATTTCATAGTGTCAACAACATGGATCATGGTCAATCCTCTCAAGGTTGAGGCAATAGTTCAGTTGCCTCCCCCATGCACAATCCTTCAACTTCAGAGTCTACAGGGCAATGAATTTTTTTTAATGTGTTTCATCGTGAACTATGCTGAGATCAAAAAGGGATTTATGCACTTACTGAAGAAAGACATTCTTTTCATTGGGATGATGCTGCTCAACTCTCCTTCGAAGCATTGAAACATGCCCTCACAACTGGCCCTCTTCTTTGGCCACCCAACTATAACAAATATTTTTTATTATACCTGGCTATAGCAGAGTCAACCATCATCATGGTATTAGTTCAAGAAGATGATCTGCTCTCAGAATATGTGATCTATTACCTAATTTGAGGGCTAGTCAGACCAGAACTCAATTATTCTCATATCAAAAAACTTGCGTTGGCAATAGTCCATGTTGTTCAACGGTTCTATCATTATGTTATGTTTCGCAAGACCACCATCATTGTTGTTGTCAATCCGTTTCAATACGTGTTGACATGATGGGTAATAGGTGGAAAGATCAGTAGATGGATAGTCGTCGTCTAGGAATTTGACTTAGATTTCATTTCAATGAAATCCAAAAAGTCACTGGTCTTCGCAGAACTTATTTCGGAACTTTCGGTTGAGTCAGGTGATGTTATGCCCAAAGATTCACCTATTGGAGGGGATATGTTTTTGATCACCTCTTCGAATCTATGGTATGGATATATACTTGTCTATCTCTAGAATTTGAAGTGCCCCACCTCTTCTTCTCGTGATGAGCATCGTTGTATACACCATCAGGCTAAGAACTATCTCATACTCGACGATACATTGTATCGAAGAGGTGTAGACTGCATCCTGTGCCAATGTATTACTCATGAAGAAGTAGTTGGCGTGCTTAACGATTTCCATATCGAAGCATGTGGCGGTCATTCATCTGGGTTGGAAACAACCGAAAAGATTTTACGAGAAGGTTACTTCTGGCCGACACTAATCAAAGATTGTATCGAATCGGTCAAGAAGTGCCACCCATGTCAGATCTTCTCTCAGAAGATGAGGGCACATACCGCTCCCATGTTTCCTATCATCACAGTTGGTCCCTTCACCAAGTGGGGGATTGATTACACTACATGCAACCCTCCTTAATATAGGGAGCACTGTTATATCATTGTAGCCGTAGAATACTTCACGAAGTGGGTCAAAGATATGCCAACATTTAAAGATGATGGGGAGACTGCAACTCTCTTTTTATTCAACTAGATAATAGCAAGGTTTGATGTCTCGAGAGAGATTGTCACTGACCATGGTAGTCACTTTCAAAACCAGATAATGGCCAAGTTAACATCAAATATTGGGTTGTGGTAAGAACATTCATCAACCTACTATCCCCAAGAAAATGGTCAGGTGGAAGCTATAAATAAATCTCTTAAGACCATCCTACAACGAATGATCAACTCAACCAAGTCAAATTGGAATTTGATGTTATACTCGGCATTATGGGCTTACCGAATGTCTGTTAAGACTACAACCAGTTTCTCACCTTTTCAACTCATTTATGGGCTCGAATTAGTCTTGCCTATAGAATGTCAGATCCCATCCCTAAAATTGGCAGTACAATTATTTCCAGACACTTCTCCACTTGAAGAACAGTTAGTATACCTTGAGTGGCTCAATGAGAAGCGTCGTGATGCAGCCCTAGACAACATGGCTCAAAAACATAAATTTAAGTGTCAATATGATGGGTCTGTTCATCCTTGGGTTTTCTCTAAAGGTGACCTTGTCCTAGTCTATGACCAGGATAAGGACCCCCTGGGGGCAGGAAAATTCAAACCCATGTGGTTCAAACCTTTCATCATAAAAGAGGTTCTAAAAAAGGGTGCTTATTGTCTAGTTGACTTTGAGGGAAATTCTTTAGTGGAGCCTATAAATCGGATCTAACTCAAGAAGTATTACTCATAGGTAGGTCACCTTGGGTAACTTTTTGTAACATATGTATAGTATTTGTACTATTACTTTCTAGTTTCTTTTAGTATTATGGACGTGTCATTTTTTATGTTATATTTTGTCACTGTGGCAGATGTCAAGTGAATTAGAGGTGTTCATTGGGTATGCAGATAGTGCTAGCCGACACACTTAGAGGCTTTCCTCTACAGCTTGGGTAATGTTTACACCTTGAGGCTAGTTATTATCTTCCGAAGGTATATGCTTAGGTGACACCACAAACAATGTCGTCGAGTATAGTGTAGTTGTTGATTTTCTTTGTGACACCCTGTCATTTGGTATCTCTCATCTTTGAGTCTATTTAGACACTCAACTGGTTCTGTCTTAGTTAAATAAATCCTACCATGTTCATGATCCAACTTTACACCGACGATTCCTTAGGGTATGTCTCTTAGAATGAAGCTTTGATTATATTACATATTTTCATGTCCATAGGAGATTAAACCAAGTTATAGATACTCCAGCTAATCAAAATTTAGACTGGAATCTCACACACATATAAAAAGACATGCACATAAACATGTAAATACATTTTTAAAGTCAAATATGATCCATAAGACACAAAAATTCATAAAAATCCATATATAATATCATAAGCACCAGAGTACATAGGTGGATGCAAGTGCCTCAAAAATATGACCAGTAACGAGTCATGGGGCTTATGCCCTCAAAAAATATATACAGGTGGAGCTATCAAAGTCTAGACTAACTAAGTTCAGGGCCTATGGGCCCTGTTGTAATAGTCAATAGCGTTTTCCAAATGTCGAAACAGTCGGACCCATGTCTGTGGTGCCCCCACTACATGAGGCTGCATGGATGGTGTCATATCCTCAATCTCTACCATAGGGATGGTGTGAGTGAGCAAGGTAAAATTTCACTCAACTCATCTCAAAACCCTCTCAGCCTCACCAGTTGGAAGCTCTCCTGCTACTACTGGTCCCCCTGCGGTGGCAGGTGAGACCCTCGGTCGAGGACGATGCCTGTTCCTCACATAATATGCAGGTTGTGAGGGTCCCACATCTGCACACAATAGACATGTATCTGTCAAATACTCTGGTATAAAAAAAAGGATATATAAAAAAAAAACACCATAAAAATGATATATGTTTCAAAAAAGAAAAAAAAATGATGCAAAGTTACCCATATCGCCTCGCTCCTCGCCTGGAGGTACAAGGATCTCGTGATCTCTCGAGAAATCAATCCCAACATAAGGATAATCCTCTATGACTGGGATCTATCGCAATAGACAAGAAAATAATTCATCATCAAAGGACTCAATGGTCCTTGCACCACCCTGTCATGGCAGCAATACTGCCCATCTACAAACCGTAGGAAGAGAGGCCTGATGTCCTCGTACCACCACTCGAGAACTGAAACTAGGAACTCTTTCAAAGAAGAAAGAGAATAGAATCGTCCCAAACCCAAAGTTCCTCTGCATCTGCAACCGACAATCTGTCAGCTGCCTCTTTATACAATCCAATAGTGTAGTGCTCCAGTCAAATATCTGTGCATTTAAGCACTGGACTGCACAGTTCATCTGTGCACGGGATGCCTGATGTAGCACCGCAGAACTAGTCATCTTCCCAATAAGAAACACAATCGCCTGTAGTAATAAATTGGTGATCTTTCTTATTGGCACCTATGATCTCGATCGGTCTGTACCAGCCTCACAATAAAGTCCTATCAATTCCGATATGTTATGAGGCCCTGAAGGAAATGTTCGGAAGTTGACATGTTCCCCTCTCCTAGAGAGGCCAGTCAAAAAGTATATGTCCTCTGAAGTAGGCACCAGTGACTGCCCCTCTAACATAAAAGCCTCTACATTAGGGTGTCAGTATTCAATCAAGGCATTCAGTAGCCTAGGTTGTGTTCTCATGAAAGGACACAAAAAAAACTTGAACAAACCACATTGCATTAACACTGCCACATTGTTAGGGTATTCCCCAACTAGTGCGCTGATATCTTCATGCTCTCATTCTCTCCATTGCACATACATCCTGCACATGGGAAATTTTTCAGAGGGTTAGGCCTTTCTTTATAAACCTTTTTTGCACTCATGGGAGGGTCCATGTGGGCTTTTGTGATGACAGTCATGTGTACATGCGCTCTGACATTAGACATAGCGAGTGTACATGCGAGCTGTCATAGGAAAATCCGCGTGGACCTAGGGCCGACCTTTTAAAGGTCGACGCCCCCCCAAGAAACTAAATTAAATGCTTAAATAAAGAGTTAAAAAGAAAAAGGAGGTAGTTTATAATTACTTGGTCCAGACGGATGGTCATTTCATCCACTGTAGCTCCTGTAATCACTACTTTTATCAAAGGGGTTTTTTTTCTCCAGAGTCAATTTCCAAATCAACAATGGTGATAATGAGCTGCCAGCTTCTATTTATAGACATTTTGGCCCTTTTTTGTCACTTTTTTTTTTGCCCCCTTATCATTTTCATTGAATTGAAAACCATTTAGAGTGATTCAGGAGTTGCTTTGGAAGGTTACGATCAGGTACCAGGACATTTGTTTTTGGAGTGTTAGGTCACTTTTGACGGTCCATGGGGAAAAATCTCATATGGTCAACTTGAGCATATAGGTTAGGTTTTCACCCCTAATTTTGTATCTCGTTCTCTATCCCTTTGCCATAGGATCGATCCCATCAGGTTGCAACACAGAACCATCATTGCTTCTTTAGAAGTGTCACGATTTTGGTGGTAGATCTTACCAGAACATGGATGCCCTAGGTAGATCCCAGTTGCATTATGGTGTCCATGCTGTCACTAATGACTATAGGCTCTGGAGTTCTTTTAGTTTTTCCTGATTACGAGTTTTGAGCCTCATTAATTTGCATGACTCTTTATCACTCTTGACCTCACCCACGGGACTCCCAAAACATAACGGGTCTTCCTTTAAGCCCTTTTTCAGACCCTCTAAACATGAAAAGATTGTCGAGCAATCTTGTGGCCTTTCACGCTCGTTAAACTGAAATTTGAAGTCACGTCTATCCGGCAATAGTTTACCCCTTTTTCAGTCCGGATGGTCAACTATACAAACAAAGGTATACTCTTAGGAACTTTAGCTCTCTAGAAGAGTACTCTCATGTATAAATTTAATCCTTTTTCGGGCCTGAGGGACTAAATTTACAAAAAAGGAACCCCCACGGAGTCCATAGTTAATCTCTTTTCAGAGTCCCTAAAATTGAAAAGATCATCGAGTCACCTTATTCTTTCACACTCATTAAAATGGTCCAGAAGAACATTCCTGACGGAGTCCATAGTTAAGTTTTTTTCAGACTCCTTAAAAATGAAAAAATGGCCAGTGATCTTGTCTTTATCACACTTGTTAAAATGGTTTTGAATAGATGTCTTGTCAGTGCTAGTTTACCCCTTTTTCGAACCAACTAGACTACCTTTGAAAAAGGTACCCCATTGGAGTCTCCTTTTACATTTTTTCAGACTCTCTAAATATGGAAAACAGTCGAGCTTACCTTCTCTGGGCTTGTTAAAATTACATCGAAGGAAGTTACCATTGTGTGTTTGGTTAACCACGTTTTCATACTTGTGTATTTGGTCTAATGCCAGCTCCATGTTTCTCTCAACTAAACCATCTGAAGCATGCCTTATACGCAAGCCCTGTAGCACTTTGCCTCTGTGTCTTAACACATTTGGTCCCAGGAGGGATATTTCCCGAGTGTCCTTTATTTGAACATCAGTCTTGTCCTTGTGCCTCGAACTTGTATGTTTGCAACACTCATTCCTCCTTTGTAATGTAAAATTATTTTATTCTTTTTTCAAAATTATTGAAAAAGAAAAAAAAAATCAAATATACCCCAAAAAGAGGAAGGGAAAAGTATTTTCTTTGTATTCGCAGCACAATGAGTCACCCTTGGATAAATCACATCTGTCAGTTTCTTCGTCAAACCCTGGGATTTAATATTACCTTAAGAAGTTGTTCTCGCTACATTGAGTTGTGTCCTCCTCCGTTTGGTTATTCTTCCAAACATATGGAGAGTTTGTGTTGCCTCCTGCCTTGTAAACTTATGTTAATGCCATGCTGCCTAAGTCTCATCATTTGTCATGCTATTGTCCAAGGGAATTTTTTACCAAGCCTGATTCGTCCCCTCTGTAGTTTGTCTCTTGCCCTCATGCCCATCCATCCTGAAATTCCAATTAGGTCTTTGTTCGAAATCAACGAAGCCTTCAGTCTGATCATCAAGATTCTCTAGTCCATGACCGACAAGTCATCGAAGACCTCTGGGTAGTGAATTCGTACACTCATATTACACTCTTACCCAAGTTTTGAAGATTTTGAAGTTGTTTCTCAAGCTCTGAAGACCTCATCTCCATCCATCAGGCCTTATCATCTTCTAGAAGATGGATACTCTACATGTATATCTTTTTTATTTCGAGATGTAGCTCCATTGTGTATTGCTCGCGGCTACACTTTATATAGTTATATGACATGGATCTACAGTGTATTTGATTGGTATCCATGATTTTATTTTATCCCGAGCATGAGTATGCCCACCTCGGTGAGACAATTATTATTTTGTAGACGACACCTCCCGATTTCTGGTCCCTGGGTTCACTTGTTTGGAACGTTGGTGAAGATTGTTAATGTATTTCGTCCATTAGATGCTCTTCTGACCTCACACATTAGGGAGCATCTGTTATAACCCTAATTTTCACCAGACATGCTTACCTGTCATCAGGCCATCTTAGATTCCTTCTTTTCCAAAACACTACTGAAAAACTCTTCTTAAAAACCCCTTTTATAAAGGCCCACATGCCCTGCTCCATTACTGCACACGTGTACACACTAGTTGACCCAGGACAACCCGCGTGTCCCTACAAAATAACAGAAAAAGGAAAGTTTTTGATGGAACACACAACTTTGGGTAAGTTAACTAAACCTTTCGGCCATGCATGGCCGGTCACTCAACCAAATACCTAGCTTCTTCTAACCTATTAAAGAAGGGTTTGGGGTCCCATTTGAAAGGAGGAGAATCATAATAAAGAAACTATACTTGATTAAGAATTCTCTTTGTCCCAAACTTTATCCATCCTTGTGCAAAGAGAAGTATAGAGAAAAGTAGTTGGAAGATAGTGGACGAATAGCCTAGGACCAGGAGCGAGGAGCAGTGGCTGACTTTACCATTTTAAGGAATCATTGTGAAGTTAATAAAATAATTTATTTTCCCGTCCTGCCATATGAGATTTTCATTATTGGAATATTGATTGTATAATTGATTAAATATCTAACCCATTAGTTCATAGATCAAATGCATGTCGAGTTCTTTGTTTGTCTTTTGTGAATGTAGGTCAGCATTGGGAGGAGAGTTGTAGTCAAAGAATGACCAAGCGCGAAAAGGGAATGACATCAAACACAAAAAATAAGGTACATCAACTTAATCTCTTGAGCCTTGTATTTACATATGAGTAATTGGGTTTAGGCATGGGATGATGGTAAAAGGTAAGAATCTTTAGGTCATTTCTGCATGCATGATAAAACCCTTAGTGCTAGTCTGTAGGAGGGATTTTCCACCCACAACACTCATGTCATGAAACCAAAATGTGGGATTGTAATTGAAGATGTATGATGATGTAGATAGTTGCAACGCCCTCAGGGGTGGTGGATAACGATAGATGATGGTTCTGAATGGTGAATTGGATTTGAAGAGAGTAATGGATGATGTTAAGAAGTGTAGATGACTCATATTCATTGATGGCCTATCAAATTCAAAGGTCTTCGGCTATTATGAAAACTACAACAGTCGCATAGTAAGACCCACCTTAACATGAGATTTTGTTGAATTCAAATGTTATGGGGGTCAACAAAATCAAACAACAATGATGAATCTCTTTGTGTCGTCCGAGACTCCTCATTGAAAAGGTAATGCGAGTCAAGATATTGCTACCCTTCTAGACACTGTGTTGATGTCGACAAGAAGGGAGAAGTGATGTCAAGAAGCAAAGGGATTCTTGAAATCCACTAAGGAATAGGTGATGTCATGTATTGATGGGAAACATGGAAGAAGTCAAGACACTATTGGAATTGAGACTTCCCTTGGTTGGGGTGTTGAACGATGATTAGAAGCAACCATAAAATGAGACCTAGTGTTAGGGGGGAAACTAGATATGGGGTTAAACTATGCTAGAGGCTAAAAAAGTGGGAAAACTCATATATCATGATTACATGATTTTGAGATACTCAAGGTTTGTCAACAATGTCTATATGAAAAAAGGGTGGATGCCCCAACCAAGGGCAACATGGGTTTATTTTCTAGGTAAAAGAAGGCCATCGGGGATGATGCCTTAAAAACTTTATGTATATGCTGAAAACAAGGGATTTATACAATTACCAAATGAATAAAGAATAATTGGGGTTGAGTATATAGGTATAGAAATGGGTGCCCCGGTGAAAGATTGCCTGGCCAGTTTAGGGCACAAGTTTGTGAAAGAGAGCTCGAGGATGGTGTGGGCCCCATGGGTGGGTTTTTGTATTGGGTAAATGGATGAAGGATAGTATGCAGATGGGAAAAATGATGGTGGATGAGATGGAGGACTAATGAAACTACGGGGGTGTAGTCAACAGAACCAAGTGTAGGATGATATGACCGAGGAGTCCATTGGGAAGGTTAGAAATATCATAAGAAGTATGAGGTTCATTCTCGGAAGTGAAAAAACTACCGGGACTCCCAATTCAAGTGGGTGAAAATAATCATGAGTATAAATTTGTCAAGGGGGAATATGAATGGGACAACTCATGTGGGGAAGAGTGCTATCAGTTGACAGTACCAAAATGCAGTAGAGGTGAAGGTACTGCAAAGCCAGATGTAGGGACCCTAAAGGAAAATGTCAAAGGGTGTGACTGGGATATGAAATTGTTTACAGAGGGAGTGATTTTATGCCAGTGTTAACATATACCTAAAGGGGATTTAATATTTATTAACAAGTACCTACACAAATGTTGAATACCCGACGTGAACAATATCTAATGATAAATAACATATAACAAGTATTTTATAAAATTGAAAGTAAGCATGTGTACCTGAATGTGGCATGAGAAAAATGATTCTCTGGGGATAAGTGCAGATGATAACCCTTAGAATATGAATGTGTAGATGGCTGGATCAAGATCTCGTGTCTAAGAACAGTTCAGAAAATGGAGGCTCTAAGCCCCTGTACCAGAATGTGGAAGTTGCGAAAAGGGGCCTATATATGGATGGTGGGCCAACAATGCCACCTCATTTGAACCGACACTATTGTTGATATGGTGAGAGAGATGTGAGGTGATTTGAATATTATGGGAGCATGGGGCTACCGATTTTCCATTTGCGAGAGACAAGTTATTGACCTTATCATCCTGTACTTTGTGAATTTAGGGGAGGGTTGCTAGGAACTGTACCGAGGGTCGTACAAAGGGTTTTTGAGGTATCTTTCCATTAGTGTGCAGAAGTATCATAAAGACACTATGGATGATATATCATTCTCTCAGGGACTGATGAAGAAATATAACGAATGTTAGTAATGTGAGCATCAGTAGGGAGTGTCAGAGATGGCTCAGACCGAGATGTGTGGCATATTGGGGCTAATGGTTGGCGAAATTCTGGTAGAGATGGGAAATGATGAGTGTAATGGACATATTCTGAACATATGGAGCAAGAGAAATTGGTTCATAACCCTTTATTGCATGTGGCTGAGGACTCCGTAGTAGCGAAAAATGTACTTGCGGGAGTGGAAAGTAATGGGGTTGCTTTAGGGATCTAGACAAGATTACGTAACTCGAGAAGAGTAGGCCATCTATTAGTTGGGTGTCCTTTAATTTTGCATAGTGCGCAAGGAGGTTGCACTCAGGGAGGGAGTGGATATATGGGCTCATTATTCCTTCATATTCCCTTGGTAGTGGCAGTGTTGTCTCCAGTCGTGGGTGGGGGTGGTGTGGTAGGATCCTGTACTGGGATCTGCATCAGTAATCTCTCTGTATGAGGAGGGAGAGATGATGTAGGAACCATGGAGGGTGGATGGAGATACCATACAGGGATGGCGATAAAAATGTTAGGAAGGGTGAGGTTATAAATGACCTGGAATGCTTGGATGCCAAGTGGGGGGTAGAAAAAGGGGATTTGGGTAATAGATTTGGGGAATGTTTCCCAAACCGCTATTTTCCCTTTGAGGGGGGGCGAATCTGAGAAAAGTGGTGTGGTGGTGTTTTCAAAGAATTCTTGAGGTAGTGGTTCTCTGACTGGTGGAACTTCGATGTGGGGAAGGGCCTCAGTGAGAGGAGTGTTGGCTCCAATATTTGTTCCGTTAGAGAAAAATGCACACACTTGTGCTGAAATAGAAGGGTTTAGGAGAGGTGGTACTCCATTATAAGTTCCTAACAAGGATGGGACTCTGAATATTCCAGGGCGAATTTCCATGACTTGAAAAGCATCCGAGCTAGAATGGACAAGAGGGAGGATGTTATTAATGTTGGAGGAATGATTAGGCTCGTAATGTGTAAGTAGGTTGAAGGTGATGATTTTCCCGTTATGGGGGAACATCATTATACAAAACACAGAAGAGGATACTACCTTCATAGCATACATGTAGCTACATCCGAACAAGATATTGTAATCAAATGGGGCGTCAATAACTTCAATGTCAATGAGGATGGTTTTCCCCCCAAGATCTACGGGGACATTTTGGAAGATCCCTTTAGGGGATGATGGTCAACCATCATAAGTTGTTAGGGTAATGCAAGATGGTCCTAGCTCAAGTGAGCCGATATTTTTCCATACTGCTTTGGACATGATGTATGTGGATGCACCTTCATTGATGATGCACTGATGAAATTTGATGTTCCAAATTTTAACTAGTGTTTAAAAGGCTACTAGAGATGGGAGGCATGGTTCTTTGTTATATAACTCAAAGGTGATTAGTCAAGTGTTAGCTGGGTCGGCTTCCCTCAAGGAAGAAAGCAAGGATTTGCACTGAGATGGATAGTTTTGGAGGACCTCCAATACATGAATTGTTGCAAAATATTGTGCTATGTCATCGACCATATTCTAATTATGAGCTACCCTAGGATGAGGGTTATGTACATTCCTTCGTAGAGGCATATGAGGTATACGGGGGTTTGGTTCAATGTTAGGGCATGGAATCAAAAGTGGTTTTCCTATTGTATATGTATTTTTTTATGAGGTGGTTGGGGTAGATTCAAGAGGCATGCCATATGGATGGCTGGGGGTTGTCATAAGAATCTTGTATTCACTGGTATGGAGGATATTTCAATCGGTTAGGTTCTTGGTTTGACTGGGACCTAGGTTTTAATATTTCCCCATTTGTGGTGGGGCATAGTTTATCTCTTGTTGGGTATTTTCCACACCTTGGTGTGGAATGGGGTTCTTGAAAATGGTCAGAGGTGGTGGTTGAAAATAATATTGTGGGGATTTTTGAGGGGCAGGTGGTGCCAAAGGGCATTGTGTGTTCATGGATTCTTTCATCTGTTTGTAATCGACAATTTTGGGGCAGTGGCGAGTATAATGTCCATACTCACCACATAGGGCACAAGGGAAGTTAGTTATGAGATTATTTTTCTTCCCTTGTCATGGTTGATTGTTCTTATTTCCCCCTTGGGTGTTCTAGTTTCCCCCATCAGGTTGATTTTGTTGGGAGTTATTTTCTTCTGGTCTCGGGTTGTTATTGTTTCAATTTTTTACTTTCTTCTTCAAATTATTCGACTGGTGAGCCGGATTTGTTGTATTCAATTTTTAAAAAGAATGAACATGTTGAATGGGAGAGGGTTGAAAAAATTTAACTCTGACATGTTGTTGTCCTGGTGGAGGAGCAACTGGCTAGGGAGGACTAGGAAATGTTAAATATGGATATTTTTATGGAGATGATCCATACAGGGTATAGGAAGTTGAAGTACTTCCAGCACTGTTGGGGTTATATATGGGGGTTGGGGGGGGAGTACTTGATTGAGAGACTGGATGCATCTAGGGTACCAGTGGGGATCCCCGCAATGACTAAGGGGGAAAACTAGGATATGATTATTGGTGAGTGGGGGGAGGGTAATAAGACGTCCCTCCATACAGTTGAGGATACTGAATTGCACCATAGGTATGTGATGGGTGGCTGTAAGGATTGAGGTGTTTCATAGAACCAATCAACCCATCTGTGGCATGAGAAACCCCGTGTTTGTCCTGGCCAAATAGTATGGGTCTGGGTGCATCAGGAAATACCTTGTACAAGTAACCTAATTGGGAATATATGAGGACAAACTATTGGGCTTTGCTGATGGATTCATGTTCTAATTGAGGAAAATTATATGCTACATCCTTGGAAATCATGAGGAAGAGTGATTTAAAAAACCAATCGAGATGTTGTTCTTTGGTCATTTCTTCATTACAGAAACTATGGCGTCAATTCCATTCATGGATGTGGTTGGAAATATGGATAGAGGTGGTTTGTTTGAACTCAGAGATAAGTTCTAAGACAATATCATCACAAACTGGTAATTCGAAAAAGGACAAAAATTCCTTGGACGATGATTCAAAGGTCACATGGGACCCTTATTTTTTGTCCACATACCATTTGGCTGATGAATGTGATTAGAGATATGAGTGGAGGTCGATTGGTGTAGCGATGTTAAAAGATCAGTACCGATTTCATATCTGATTGGTAATTATAAGTGTGTCGAAAATTCCATAGTAAAGGAATTAAAGTCATCAAAGGAGTTCTGTAGAAGTTTTGTAGAAGTTCTATATACCATTTGGTTGAGGATCCTATAAGATTTCATTGGAAAAGTTGTAATCGGATGGTATCATCCATCAAGGAGTTTGAAGAACACCATAGGTGGAAAGTCATAATGTGATTGTTTGGGTCTTCTTCAGGATTTCCATCAAACTTGGGAATATCGAATGGGAGTTTGGAATGAATAGGGGGCCAGAAAGGGGAATGTCATATGGGATCATTATTCAACCTTGAAAGATAAAGAAAATCTAATGTTTCCAAAAACGAAAGTTGTTTTTTGACTTGTGGAGGTGGATTATGTGGTCCTCCTCCATATGGGTCTTTTTATATAGGTCCTCTCGTTGTGTTGGTTTTGTCACATGGGTGAGAAAAAACACAACACTTACTTTCCTAGTTAAGTTAGATAAACAAGACAAAGGTTTGTGAGTTGATTAGATAACCAAATACACATGAAACATGGAAATAACAATAAAAACAAAAAAAATAAAATGTTAGAGAAGCTTGCAAGAACTAGAACCATGAAAAAAGAAATGACAATAATATAGTTACCAATGGATCA
>SNQJ01S0056394.1:8564-30141 GCA_010110895.2 Picea sitchensis | reverse complement strand
TTATTGGTGAGTGGGGGGAGGGTAATAAGACGTCCCTCCATACAGTTGAGGATATTGAATTGCACCATAGGTATGTGATGGGTGGCTGTAAGGATTGAGGTGTTTCATAGAACCAATCAACCCATCTGTGGCATGAGAAACCCTGTGTTTGTCCTGGCCAAATAGTATGGGTCTAGGTGCATCAGGAAATACCTTGCACAAGTAACCTAATTGGGAATATATGAGGCCAAACTATTGGGATTTGCCGATGGATTCATGTTCTAATTGAGGAAAATTATATGCTACATCCTTGGAAATCACGAGGAAGAGTGATTTAAAAAACCAATCGAGACGTTGTTCTTTGGTCATTTCTTCATTACAGAAACTATGGCGTCGATGCCATTCATGGATGTGGTTGGCGATATGGATAGAGGTGGTTTGTTTGAAATCGGAGATAAGTTCTAAGACAATATCATCACAAACTGGTAATTGGAAAAAGGACAAAAATGCCTTGGACGATGATTCAAAGGTCACATGGGACCCTTATTTTTTGTCCACATACCATTTGGTTGATGAATGTGATTAGAGATATGAGTGGAGGTCGATTGGTGTAGCGATGTTAAAAGATCAGTACCGATTTCATATCTGATTGGTAATTATAAGTGTGTCGAAAATTCCATAGTAAAGGAATTAAAGTCATCAAAGGAGTTCTATAGAAGTTCTGTAGAAGTTCTATATACCATTTGGTTGAGGATCCTATAAGATTTCATTGGAAAAGTCGTAATCGGATGGTATCATCCATCAAGGAGTTTGAAGAACACCATAGGTGGAAAGTCATAATGTGATTGTTTGGGTCTTCTTCAGGATTTACATCAAACTTGGGAATATCGAATGGGAGTTTGGAATGAATAGGGGGCCAGAAAGGGGAATGTCATATGGTATCATTATTCAACCTTTAAAGATAAATAAAATCTAACGTTTCCAAAAACAGAAGTTTTTTTTTGACTTGTGGAGGTGGATTATGTGGTCCTCCTCCATATGGGTCTTTTTATATAGGTCCTCTCGTTGTGTTGGTTTTGTCACATGGGTGAGAAAAAACACAACACTTACTTTCCTAGTTAAGTTAGATAAACAAGACAGAGGTTTGTGAGTTGATTAGATAACCAAATACACATGAAACATGGAAATAACAATAAAAACAAAAAAAATAAAATGTTAGAGAAGCTTGCAAGAACTAGAACCATGAAAAAAGAAATGACAATAATATAGTTACCAATGGATCAATGTATTGATAGGATAGCACCGTAGAGAAAGGAAGGTAATTATGAATCCCCTCTTCCTCCTTGGGAGGGCTCTTGACTTCCCCAATAGAGATCTCTTCTCTTCATACAATGGCAAGTGACAATAGTGAATAAATACAATGCCAATCCTCTCAAGAGGTGACTGGAATGAACCTTTCTATAGTGCTTGAATGATTCAAAGCGAAAAGAGGATTTTCCAAGAAGAATTATTGCAGCATAAAAATACCTTGAAGTTCTTATTTTCTTATCACACCCATGGAATATATTTATAGTTTCCATTCATGGAAAGATATAGTTGGTTCATGATGTGAACAAAGGTCCTTTTAGGGCACTTCCTAGCCCTTGACCATCCTCCAAGCTATATTTATCTCAGATATAAGTGTTAAATCGTGTTGGAAGTTGGACTGGAATTGGTTGAGAGGAAAACAAGATTCATAAATGGCCCATTTATAAGAAGTGCACTATTTTTCTCGTAGATTGTCGTGCATCTTGCGCATTCTGTGCACAGTGCGTGCTTAGGTATGTGTTATCCCACACATTCTATGCATAGTGCATGTGCTTCCTTTAGTGAATTTGTGTACTTTGATTTATGAACCAAGTATATAGTTTTATGCCTTTTTGATGGATTTTGATGTTGTAGGTGTACGAATTGCTGTTGGCATTAATGTATTTCTTCAATCGTTGTGTGTAATGTTGCAGATGATTTTTTGGTTATTATAGATGCCCCCTAATGTGTAAGGTTAGGAGAATATGTATAGCTGAAATACATCAATGTTTCTTTTGCTAAGAGTGACATTGTAAGAAAGAGTGAAGAGAGGAGTTGCAAGAGTGATTTTTCGGAGGGAGAGGGGAAACCGTGGGAACAAAACCTTTCTCTAGGAAGAAAAAATAAAATCCGTATACAAACGAGGTGGGCATGCCCCATGCTCCTGTCATGAAACCAAAATGTGGGATTGTACCTGAATATGTATGATGATGTAGATAGTTGAAATGCCCTCAGGGGTGGTGGATAACGACATATGACAGTTATGAATGGTGAACTCACTCTGAAGCAAGTAATGGACGATGGTAAGAAGTGTTGATGACTCGTAGGCATTGATGGCCTATCAAATTAAGAGGTCTTTCGCTGGTATGAAAAACTGCAATGGTCGAATAGTAAGACCCACCTTAACATGAGATTTTGTTGAATTCAAATGTTATGGGGGTCAACATAATCAAACAACAATGATGAATCTCTCTATGTCATCCAAGACTCCTCATTGAAAATTTAATGAGATTAAAGATATTGTTTCCCTTCTGGAAACTATGATGATGTTGACAGGAAGGGAGACATGTCATTAAGAAGAAAAGGGATTCTTGTAATCCACTGAGGAATAGGTGATATCAGGTATTGATGGGTAACATGGATGAAGTCATGAAACTGTGGGACTCGTGATTTCCCTTGGTTGGGGTGTTGAAGGATGATTGGAAGGAAAGGTAAAATGAGACCTAGTGTCAGGGGGACAACTAGATATGGGGTTAAACTATGTTGGAGGATGAAAAAGTGGGAAAACTTAGAGATCGTGATTACATGGGTTTGGGATACTCAAGGTTTTTCAACGATGTCTATATGAAAAAAGGGTGGATCCCCCAACCAAGGGCGACATGGGTTGCTTTTCCAGGTAAAAGAAGGCCATTGGGGATGATGACTTAAAAAATATATGTATATGTTGAAAACAAGGGATTTATAAAATTACCAAATGAATAAAGAATAAATGGGGTTGAGTATACAGGTATAGAAACAGGTGCCCCAGTGAAAGATGGCTTGTCCTATTTAGGGAGCAAGTTAGTGAAAGAGAGATGGAGGAGGGTGGGGGGCCCATGGATGGGTTTTTGTATTGGATAAATGGATGGAAGAAAATATGCAGATGGGAAAATTGATGGTGGATGAGATGGAGGGATAATGGAACTACGGGGGTGTAGTCAATAGAACCAAGTGTAGGATTATATGACCCAAGAGTCCATTGGGAAGGTTAGAAATATCATAAGAAGATGTATGAGGTTCATTCTTAGAAGTGAAAAAACTATTGAGACTCCCAATCCTAGGGGGTGAAAAACATCACGAGTGTAAATTTGTCAAGGGGGAATATGAATGGGACAACTCATGTGGGGAAGAGTGTTATCGATTGAAAGTATCAAAATGTAGCAGAGGTGAAGGTACTGCAGAGCCATATGTAGGGACCCTAAAGGAAAATTTCATAGGGTGTGACTGGGATATGCAATTGTTTAGAGAGGGAGTAATTACATTCCAATGTCGAACATATACCTGAAGGGGATTTAATATTTCTTAACAAGTACCTGCACAAAAACAAAATACTCGACGTGAACAATATCTGATGATAAAGAACATATAACAATTATTTGATAAAACAAAAAGTAAGCATGCGTACCTGAACATGGCATGAGAAAAATGCTTCTATGGGGATAAGTGCAGATGATAACCCATGGAATATGAATGTGTAGATGGATGGATCAGGATCTCGTGGCTAAGAACAATTAAGAAAATGGAGGCTTTGAGCTCCTGTACCAGAATGTGGAAGTTGTGAAAAGGGCCTATATATGGATGGTGGGCCCACAATGACAACTCATTTGATCCGACACTATTGTTGATATGGAGAGAGAGATGTGAGGTGATTTGGATATTACGAGAGCGTTGGGATACCAATCTGGCATTTATGAGAGATAAGTTATTGACATTATCATCTTGTACTTTGTGAATTTGGGGGAGGGTATCTAGGAACTGTATGGAGGGTTGTACATGGGGTTTTTGAGGTATTTTCTCACTAGTGTGTGGAAATATCATCAATACACAATGGATGATATCTCATTTTCTTAGGGACTAACGAAGAAATATAATGAATGTTAGTAATGTGAGAATCAATAGGGAGTGTCATAGATGGCTCAGGCCGAGATGTGTGGCATACTACTACTAATGTTTGGCGGAATTGAGGTAGAGCTAGGAAGTGATGACTGTAATGAACATATTCTGAACATATGGCATAAGCAAAATTGGTTTGTAACCTTTTCTTGCATGTGGCTGAGGACTTCATAGTAGCGATGGATTTACTTGGGCGAGTGGAAAGCAATGAGGTTTCTTTAGGGATCTGGATAAGATTGTGTAACTCTGGAAGAGTAGGACATATGTTAGTGGGGTGTCCTTCTCTTTTTCATAGTGCACAAGGAGGTTGATCTTGGGGAGGAAGTAGAGATATGGACTCGTTATTCCTTCACTTTCCCCCGGTAGTGGCAGTGTTGTCACTAATTGTGGGTGGGGATGGTGTGGTAGGATCCTGTACTAGGATATGCATCGTTAATCCCTCTGTCTAAGGAGGAAGAGATGGTGTAGGAACCATGGAGGGTGGATGGAGATACCATATAGCGATGGTGATAACCATGTTAAGAAGGGTGAGGGTAACAATGACCTAAAATGTTTGGATGCCAAGTGGGGGGTATAAAAAGGGGATTTGGGTAAAGAGGCTTGGGGTAATGTTTCCCAAACTAGTATTTTCCCTTTGAGGGTGGGGAATATGGGAAAAATGGTGCAGTGGTGCCTTGAGGGAGTTCTTGAGGTAGTGGTTCTATGACTGGTGGAACTTTGATGTGGGGAGGGGCATCAGTGAGGGGAGTGTTGGATCCAATATTTGTTCTGTTAGATTAAACTACACACACTTGTGTTGAAATAGAAGGGTTGAGGAGAGGTGGTGCTCCATGATAAGTTCCTAACAAGGATGGGTATTTGGATATTTCAGGGCCAATGTCCATGACTAGAAAAACATCCAAGATATAATGGAAAAGAGGGAGGATGTTATTAATGTTGGTGGAATGATTAGGCTCGTAATGTGTAAGTAGGTCGATGGTGACGATTTTCCCATTATGGGGGAACATCATCATACAAAATAGAGAAGCATCTATCGCCTTCATAGCATACATGTAGCTACGTCCAAACAAGATATTTTAATCAAGTGGGGCATCAATAACTTCAATGTCAATGAGGATGGTTTTTTCCCCAAGTTCTACGGGGACATTTTGGAAGATCCCTTTAGGGGATGATAGTCAACCGTCATAAGCTCTCAGGGTGATGGAAGATGGTACTAGCTCAGGTGAACCGAGTTGTTTTCATACTACTTTGGACATGATGCATGTGGATGAACCTTCATCGATGATGTACCGATGAACTGTGATGTTCCATATTTTAACTGGTATCTAAAAGGCTACCAGAGCAGGGAGGTGTGGTTCTCATTTATCTAAATCAAAGGTGATTAGTTGAGTTTCAGCTGGGTCAACTACCCCCAAGGCAAAAAGAAAGGATTTGCGTCGAGATGGACAGGTTTGGAGGACCTCCAATACAAACATTGTTTTAGAATACTTTTCTAAGTCGTCAACCAAATTGTAATTATGAGTTTCCCTAGCATGAGGGTTATGTACATTTTGTCATAAAGGCATACAGGGTATACAAGGGTTTGGTTCAGTGTTAAGGTGTGGAATCATAAATGGTTGTCCTATTGTAGATGGATTTTTTTTATGAAGTGGTTGGGGTAGAGTCAGGAGGTAGGCCATATGGATGGTTGTGGGTTCACAGAAGAATCTCTTCTTCATTGGTATGAATGCTATTGTGATCGTTTAGGTTCTTGGTTTGATTGGGACCTGGGTTTTGATATTGCCCCATTTTTAGTCGAGTAGAGTTTATCTCTTGTTGGTCATTCATCAAACCTTGGTGTGGAATGGGGTTTTGCAAAATGACCAGAGGTGGTGGCTGAAAATAATATTGTGGGGGATTTTGAGGAGCAAGTGGTGCCAGAGGGTGTTGTGTGTTCATGGATTCTTTCATTTGTTTGTAATCGACAATTTTGGGGCAATGGTGAGTATAATGTCCATACTCACCACATAGGTCACAAGGGAAGTTAGTTCTAAGATTATTTTTCTTCCCTTGTCATGGTTGATTGTTATTATTTCCCCCTTGGGGGTTCTGGTTTCCCCCAGCAGGTCGGTTTTCTTGGGGGTTATTTCCTCCTGGTCTCGGGTTGTCATTGTTTTGATTTTTTCCTTTCTTCTTGGAATTATTTGGATGATGAGATGGATTTTTTGTATTCAACTGTTCAAAATCATGATCATGTTGAATGGGATAGGGTTGAAAAAATTTAACTTCGACATGTGGTTGTCGTGGTGGAGGTGCAACCAGTTGGGGAGGACTAGGAAATGGAAAATATGGTTTTTTTTTATGGAGATGATCCATATGGCATATATGAAGTTGAAGTAATTCCAAAACTTTTGGGGTTATATATGGGGGTTTGGGGGGGATCATACTTGATTTAGGGACCTAATTCATCTGGGTTACTGGTGGGGATCCCCCCAAAAAATGAGGGGAACAACATGATATGAATGTTAGTGAGTAGGAGGAGGTTAATAATACATCCCTCCATACGATTGAGGATAATGAATTTCACCATAGGTAGGTGATGGGTGGCTGTAAGGGTTGAGGTGTGTCATATAACCGATCAACCCATCTGTGGCATGAGAAACCCCAGGTTTGTCTTGGCCAAATGGTATGGGTCTGGGTGCATCAGGAAATACCATGTACAAGTAACCTGATTGGGAATATATGAGGTCAAACTATTGGGATTTGTTGATGGATTCCTCTTTTGATTGAGGAAACATAGATTCTACATCCTTGGGAATCACAAGGATGAGTGATTAAAAAAACCACTTGAGACATTGTTCTTTGCTGGTTTCTTCTTTACACAAACTACATTGTCGACGCCATTCATGGATGTGGTCGATGATATGGGAAGAAGTGGTTTGTTTGAACTCAGAGAGAAGTTCTAAGACAATATCATGATGAAATGGTAATTGGAAAAAGGAAAAAAATGCCTTGGACAATGATTCAAAGGTCACATGGGACCCTCATTTTTTGTCCACATACCATTTGGTTGATGAACCAGTGAGAGTTATTTGAAATAACCTCAAGCAGATGGAATCATCCATGATGTTGTTTGAAGAGCACCATAAGTGGAAATTCATAACATGGTTGGTAGGGTCTTCCCCTAGTTTTCCTTCAAACTTCAGAATGTCTGAAGGTAACCTAGTAGGCATATTGGGCCAAGTGGCTGCATCATGTAAAATGGGTTCATTCATGAGTTTGGTTAAGTCAGGAATGTTGAGGGATGCCAAGTATGAAGAAGGGTGATTTGGTAGAGGATTAGTTATATCCATAATATGTGTAGGTAGTGTACCTGTCCCTTGAGAGGGATTTGGTGGGTTTGTACCTCTCCCTTGAGAAGAATTTTGTCTCCTGCCTCCTTGTGAAGGAGAACCAATAGATGGATTTCCTTGGGTGTTTGACCCAAGCAAGGTGGAACCAAGTAAATTCGATCCCGAGATAGTAGCACTCACTGGGGTGTGAGATGGTTGAGTCGGTGAGTTGGTGAGACTAGGGACTTCTCCTAGAATAGGAGGGAGATTCTGCAAGCATATAGAATGACAAGGATTCTATGGCTCCCCTATTGTTCTAACTAGCAAAGTGACTGTGTGAAAATGGTGAAAAGAGAGAAATAAATTAACAAGAGCTTTCTATATTTTTTACCTTCACAAAATAGTATAACTAGAAATTGCATGTAATCAAATGAACATCGTACATAAATCAACTGTAAAATAAACAAGCATGTGGATAGCTGGATTTTTTCTGCGTAGGGGAAAACAATGATCGTTTCCTAAAATACCTATCTTCCTTCCTCCCAATTTACCACTAGGCCTTCCATTAGCACTCGATAGTGGGGTATGAATCCACCAAAAGAGGAACTAGTGAAGGTTGAAGTAGTCAATTATAATGAGGGGTAGAGGGTGCATATCTAGAAAGAGCTGATGATATTTCCCAATATCCACACAAAATATGACCAAGGTGATTGCAACCCACAACTGGCACCCAGATAGATATCCTATGTTTGGACACTAAGTACCTCGGTCAAAGTGCGACATTTTGATTTTTGGCCTAAAAAATGGGCCGCGGGATGGATACCCTCACAAGAGTTGGGTGACTCAAGGAGGGATTCATAAAACAACTAGACCTTGGCCTTTGACCCTTCATGGGTATCTCCCTACCTTATGGTATAGGAACACTTAACTTGGAGGATTTTTAAAGATCCCTATTCTCGACTTCTATTGTTTCAAAATGTGAGAACCTGATAATGGGGGGATATTTGGATACCTATCCTCGAGATCCCACCTAGACTAAAAAAATTCTTTTGGGCACCTCCTGTGGAGGAAAATTTAGTGTGTTCTTAGAAAATTTTAGATGGAGTGGGTTGAATATTGGGGTCATGGACAAACCTCGTTTGAATTAAATTAGTGTGGACAATTTCCAAAAAAGTAGTAAGATATTTTACAGTTCCTTTGAAGTACTTTATGGGTACTTAAAAATAAATCTTTGGTCATATTCAAATACCTAAAGAACTAGAAATGTGGACATATGTGTCCTTACTTGATCTTTTAAACTCCCTAGAAATTGTTGTCTATACTAAGAAATCTTTTGAAACTATCTTAGGATTGTATACATGTGGGCATGTATGGGCCCGTTACTTGATCTTTTAAACTTTCCTAGAGTGTTTTCTAGACTAAGAAAGATTTTATAAACTATCCTAATATTGTAAACATGTGAGCATGTATGGGCCCTTACAAATATTTTAGGATAATTTTCCAAAACTAATAGGTACCCTAGGGGGATTTTGTCCTCTCCTAATGATATTTTAAGGGAGATGAAATTAAATTTAAACCACCTTTTCTGATTCTCGAGATCACACTTGGGTGTGGGGGAAGACCATACTTGAGGGTTAAAATTGATTTATAGTCCCAAATTAGGTTTTTTGTGTTTGAAAAAACAATAACTTTAACTCAAAGTTTTAAAGGCTAAATGAGCCATCCATGTGGCAACAAAGAAAAAAAAGAATTGTGATTACTTTTATCCCTATGTTCTTATGTTAGCTAACCTTCCTTGTAATAAAGGACTATAAGTGATGTGTGATTTCTTTACAAAGTGTAGGAAATTAAAATCTGAAGGAAAGGGTCCCTCAAACCACTCATAAAACCCTTACAATTTGAAAAAACAGAACTTATGTGCAGGTTGTAATTCTGTCAGTCGTTCCAAGTATGCACAATGCACAAGTTTATGAAGGATCTAATGCACACAAAGCACATAGTGCGTGTTTTTGTGCCTTGAAAACCATGCACTTCCTGTCACGCATTGAGAAATAAATTTCAAGATGAATTTTTATTGCCTTGGCTCTGAATTCTGGATTTGGAAGACTGGACTAGGCCAGTTTTGGTACTCGCATATCCAAATGATTAGAAAGAAGTTCTCTCAAGGCTTAAATAGGGAGGAATTTGATTCCATTCACCAGTATGGTCGACAATCCGTTGTGTTGGTTTTGTCACATGGGTGAGAAAAAACACAACACTTACTTGCCTAGTTAAGTTAGCTAAACAAGACAAAGGTTTTTGATTTTATTAGATAACTAAATACACATGAAATAAGGAAATAACAATAAAAAGAAAAAGAAATAAATGTTAGAGAACCTTGCAAGAACTAGAACCATGTAAAACAAAAAATAACAATCATATAGATACCAATGGATAAATGTATTGATAAGCTAGCACCGTGGATAAAGGGAGGGACTGTAACATCCCCAACATCCAACTGGGCTATGCGACATAAAATCTTTTGAACTGTATGCAAACTAAAACATATACACACATAAACTCTTGAGGACTTTATGTATAAAACTCAAAACATACAAAGACATTTTATAAATGCACAGTTTCATATGGAAATAACAGTAACATATACATGCAGCATAGACATGAAATACCCATAAATATAAAGACAGTTATAAACCAGACATAGGATAAACCCATAAAAATAAACATGTAAATAATAATGCAACATGTAATTTAACACACAATTGACACTTATCTTGGTAAGAATATCACCAACTACGTGCAGACCTTCCATGAACCTCCCAACCTTAGACCACACTACTCATCACTCTCAAAAGTGGGTCACCCCCAAGATGGGACTAAACTCCACCTGGGTAAAGGGATTCCTAACCAAGCTGACGTATCTCAGACAATAGGAAATACTCCATAACAGGTGCCAAATCAAACTAGCAGCCTATAGTCCCTCATTCCCCACATGCTTGTGCCACCCCAGGAAGTGTTCCCCTTCTCTGCTAAAAATTTCCTCGGCTTCCCCACTTCCCTTCCAAGGATTCAACAACAGGTTGAACAAGAAGTCTCAGAGCCCTGTAGTTGTAGTTTAGCACCTTCAGGAAATAAATTCCCAACAATTCTCTTACTCAGAGTGAAATTTCTCATGGGCTTGACAATCCTCCTCTTCAATATCCCATGGGCCTGAAAACCCACTTCTTCAGTCCAACTCCCAAGCTAACTAGGCACAGGTACATGTATAGGTACAGGTATGGTACTGGGTAAGGTACGGATATAGGTATAGGGAGGTACAAAGGACAACCCAATGAGTGTGTGAATGATGATGAAATTATAGGAAAATGAACTAAGTCTAATTTATATGTATGCATGTTCCCAACTTGACATTTTTCATGTTGGGAGCTACTTTGGCCCACTTGTCCCCATCCTTAGAACTTAGAATAAAACAATTATCCATATTTTATTCTTTAAGGAATATTAATATAATATTCATTTTTGCGTTAATTGAGAGCTACTTTGGCTCCACTTGTCCCCATATCTCTAGAACTTAGAATAAAACAATTATCCATTTTATTCTTTTATGAATATTAATATAATATTCATTTTTACAAGTAAGCCCCTATATTATCCTTTTACTTTACTTTACCTCTTCCTTAAATAGGATCTTAGTCTCCTCCCACACTCTTTTGTCGGTCATTCACATGAAGCAATGTACCTATTAATGATGACACATATACAAAAATAGGCTCAATTCCCTTTAGCATCTGGCATCTAGCTCTATAAAACATAAGCCTCCTAGCTTATAATAATTGGCTCACTGACCTATAAAACACAACATGTACAAAGGGCCTCGCCTCAAAATTGTGCGCACTTAAGTTGTTGCGTGGAATATCTTGAATGTGCACACTTCATCATTTAGTGTGCGCACATGTGTGCACTATACCATGGAAGGTTCATACAAAAATGATATCAAACAACCCACCAACGTGAAGGTTACAAGATTGGTTGTTGTCATTGATGTCAACCCAGTCATGGGTTTTGGACTCCAAGATTGATGGCAGATTTGAACATGAGAAAATGCACACATACAACACCCCTGGATGGATTGTATACATCATGCCATTTCCGTATATGGCATGTCACATGGATCCATGGTTGAGGAGAAATGAATTTTTGAAGATGACAAGAATTGAAAAGGAAGCACATGTAGGCCCCAAAAATAATTAAAGAAAATAATTACAAAATAAGAAAGTGTCGTGTCATTCTCTAATGTTGAAGACATAAATATAAATAAATATCATTATATATTCATTTGATACAAGTCTAATTTCAGAGGGAATAAGAAGTAAAAGAAGGTCGATTTCAAGGAGGATGAAGTCTTTGGTGATGTGTTCTATATGTTATTTCTGTCATATTACCATTTTTGCTATAATGTTTAGAACGATTCATATGGTGAAATCAAGCATGGTATTGAGAAGACATATTATGTACCAAAATTTAAGCCTCTTGATTCTATATAATTACGGAGATACACTCAGTGGAAGATAAAGCTTTTGACTAGTCCCAAATAGTCAATAAACATGTGTTCTGGGTAAACAGTCATACCTTTTTCATATTGACTCTAAATGAAGTGGGGACCACTTCCATTGGAAATATATTAAGACTTTATTTTCTTGTGTGCGAGTTTCAGAATCAGGTGTTAAATATTGAAGATGGGGCATGTTGTACAAGTTGGGTCTTATGAATGTACCAGAATTGAATAAAGTTTTTATTATCTCTCATATTCTTGGTGGAAGGAAGGGGAAAAGATAGAGATTTCAAATCTCTGATATTGGAGGATTGTATCTTCCTCTTGGATGTTTATCCCTCCCTTTACATATTTGGAAATGTAGCTACCTTTTGAATTCATTACTTCCCTTGAAACAAAAACTATTGGATTATTTCTCATATTGTGCATGGTGTATTGTGGTTCATTGGTGTAACTCTTATAATTATTGTTCATTGCTCATTGATATAATTGAATGTTTTAAGTATAAGTTGAAAATGTTTGAAAATTGTACTAGATATTGATTCACCCCCATTTTAGTATCAACAATTGGTATCGTGAGCTGTGTTACCTTCTAACTACCGAAGGAAGATCCTATGAATGGAAGGAAACATTCCAAATGGGAGACTCCACCATTTGATGGAAGTACTTGAATAATCGAAAATAGAATGGAAACTTACTTTTAATCTCTTGGGTATATGTTTGGATCTCGGGGCTTGTTTCGTGGATATAATGTTTCAAGAAACCAAAGACCACAAACAAGGAAGTGCAAGGAACAACAACCGGCAATAGATACCATCCCGATGGATTTCGATGCATTCTGAAATCCAGGGATCATGTGCATCAGCAAATATCTTTGGGACAAGATACTTTACTTAAGGGAAGAAGCGAAGAAGAAGAAGAAGAAGAAGATTACAACATCTCGTGATTTCAAAGAAGAAAATAGAGGTCAGCTTTTGCTTCAATTGTGAAGGAGTGTGTCATGTTGAATTTTAAATGTCTCATCCAAGGATTGAAATAAGTGACACCGAAGAAAAAAAGTTCAATGAAGAAGAAGAAAATCATAAAGAAAAAATTATTCGACAAGAAGATGAGAATCTTAAAAAATTGAACATGTTGAGATTGAAAATAAAGAAGCTAAAGTACAAAGAAAATTAAGAAGTGAATTGGTCAGCCAGAAAAGATACCAGTAAGCTTAAAGAAACACCAGGAATACTTTCAAACCGAGAGAACCATTTTGAAAATCTACTGTTAGCAAGAAGAATAATGAAGTAAAGAAGGTCCAAATGATAAAGAAAGAAGAAGATTGTGAGAAACTTGAACAAGAAGTCTCTATTGAGGAAGAGCTTAAGAAACTCAAGTGCCAAAATACTTAAATACTATATTGGATGGGTGAAACTTATACAAAGAAGATGCAAATAATTAAACAAGGTGTTGAAGAAAGAGTTACAATGCATGGAGTGAGAAGTGACCAGATACCGTGAAAGAAGTGAATGATTACAAAAGAGATGAATATCTAAGAAGACTTCCTACCTTCTGAATCAAAGAAGCCCCAATCAAAGATGAAGGAAACTAAAAGAAGAATAGATCATGAACCCAGATGGACTACATCACAAAGAAGCCCACTTACCTGCGTATCCAAAATTTTCTTGGTCATTGTTATACTTGCAATTTTGGACATAAGGAAATTAATTGCGAAATCAATGAAAGGAACAAACACGCAAGAAACATGAATTAAAACAGTAATATGGAAATAATCGCGGATTTGTCAACATAAGTAATTCATTTTACCCGCTGATGGAAAAAAATATTGGTATGCTACAAAATGCAATTATCTTGGTCACAAAGCTAACGAGATCATAGATATATGAATGAAGATGTGCCTATGCCAACCACAAGATGGAGAATAAAAGAGATTCCAAACAATGAAGATTGTCGAATAGCATTGACCGCCGAAAAATGTAAAGAAGAAGATGAATGGTACATAGGAGACAGGCCAAGTGATGTTCTTCACACATGACTGGGATCAAGACAAATTCATCAAATGAAGAGCAGGGTGGCAATGTTGCATTTGGAGATGACTCATCAAACAAATAATTGGAGAACGTGTAGTAGATCTTGGAAGAAAATGTAAAAGAAAAGAATGTTCTATTTATTGAAGATCGAATCATAATCTACTCAAGAAAGTTAAAATGTGTGATCAAGGATACACTTCAACGCTTGATTCCCTGAATGTAAAATCAGAGAAAATAACTCAGAAGATTGGTTTCAACTGCAACAAGAAGACCGAATAAAATATACACTTAGACATGAAGAACAGAGAAGACAAGTTTCACACAAAAATAATTCCAAGGAAGAAAAAGTCTCAAAGACCAAAAAGACGATGAAGTATTGAGTGCCACATGTTCAGTGGGGAGCGTTCTTAAAGAAGAAGGTTACCTTTTTCCATTAAACTCGTGGAGATTACATACCCTTTTCCATTGATCAAGGGGAGAGAAATTGGGATCATGATGATAGGAAGCACAGTATACATCAATGACAAAGGGGAAATTGTTGAATATTGGTTGTTGTCATTGATGTCAACCCTAGTCGCTGGGTTTTGGACCACAAAGATTGATGAAGGAAGCTTGACATGATGAAATGCACATGTATACAACATCCATGGATGGATAGCACATCATGATGTTTCCGGTGGTATGTGGCATGTCACATGGATCCACCATGGTTGAGGAGAAATAATTTTGAAGATGACAAAGTGAATTGAAAGGAAGTACACATGAGGTTCCTAGAATTAAAGAAAATAATTACAAAATAAGAAAGTAACGTCATCCTAATGTTAAAAGGAAGTATAAATGGTATAAATAACATCATTATACATTCATTTGACGAATTCTCAGAGGGAAGAAGAAGCAAAAGAAGAAGGCCGGATTTCAAGGGAGGATGAAGTCTTTGGTGATGTGTTCTATGGTAAGATAACCTGAAAATAACATACCATTTTTGCTATAAATTTTTTCTAGAACGATCTGACAGGAAATATCTATGGTATTGAGAACATATCAAGGTACTCTATAAAAATTTAGCTCCTGGTTCTCTATAATTATGGAGATACACTCTATGGAATTTAGGGTTTGTGACCAGTCCTGAGTTAGTCAATAAACATGTGTTATGTGTAAAACAGTCATAATTTTTTTTCATACAGACTCCAAATACTGTGGGACCACTTCCATTGAAAGAGTAATGACTTTAGTTTCTTGTGTGTGAGTTTCAGAATCATATGTTAAATATTGAGCGCGGGCATGTTGTACGTTGTCCATGAACAGACCAGAATTGAATAAATTTTATTATCTCATATATTCTTGGTGGAAGAAAGGGCAAGGATAGAGAGTTCAAATCTGTCTTGATATTGGAGGATTGTATCTTCCTCTTGATTTTTATCCCTCCCTTTTACATTTGGAAGTCAGAGGCTACCTTTGGAAGTCATTACTCCTTGAACAAAAAAACTATTGATTATTTCTCATATTGTGCATGGTGTATTGTGGTCTATTGGTGTAACTCTTATACTATTGTTCATTTCTCATTGGATATAATTGAATGGTTTAAGTATAAGTTGAAAAAGGTTTTAAATTGTACTAGATACTGATTCACCCCCCTCTCAGTATCAACAGTAAGTACATTTGCATTTACATTTACAATTGGGTTCGGCCTAGGGGTATTACAATCCCCTCCCCTTATTTATCCATTGTCCTCAATGAATTATGTACACATATCAAAAATATTTCCAAGTATTCTCCCTTCATTGCATCCTCGTGCTCCCAAGTAGCATCCTTATGGCTGTACCATGTCCATAGTCCTTAGGACCGTATCATGTCCATTGGACCTTTACAAGCCCTATGGCTCGATTCTAGAGTTGTTTGATTTTATGGTCTAGAATGCGTACCAGATGCACTTGGATAGTGCCTTCTTACTCCACTTGAATCACATTCCAATCAATTACATGATTAGCATCAGGTATATATTTCTTGAGCAATGATAGATGGAATACATTATGAATAGACATAGATGCAGGAAATGCAATCATATAAGCTATTGGACCAATCCTTTCTAGGATTTCAAATGACCTACAATAGCGAGTTGCCAACTTTGAACAATTTACCATCTTCAGAGAACTCTTTTTGGCCTTAACCTTCAAGAATACACGATCACCCACTTTAAATTCCTTTTCAGTTATTCCCTTATCATCATAGCTTTTCTTTCTGTCTTGGGCAGCCTTTAAATTTTGTTTTATTTTCAACATTAGCTCCTCCATTTCCCTGAGTAAATCTGGCCCAACCACTGCTCTATCTGCTGGGTTATCCCAACTTACCGATGTGTTGCACTTTCTACCATAAAGTTCCTCAAATGGGCTCATCTTTAGAGATGTTTGGTACCAGTTGTTATAAGAAAACTCTACAAAGTGTTGGTAGTATTCCCATTTTGATTTTCTATCCATTACATAAATCCTCAACATATCCTCAATCACTTGATTCACCCTCTTTGTTTGTCCATCTAGTTCTAGATGATAAGTTGTACTAAAATTCAAATTTGTTCCAAATCCATTAAATAATCCCTTCCAAAAATTTGAGGTAAATTTTGGATCTCTGTCAGAAAAAAATGTCTTGGGTATACCATGTAATCAAGCAATTTCTCTCATATAAACATCAACAATGTTGGCTGCCTTGTGAGTGATATTTACTGGAATAAAATGGGTAGCTTTAGTAAGCTTATCCACCACTACCATGATAGAATCATGTTGCTTGTTTGTTCTAGGCAATTTGGTGATGAACTCCATTGTTACAACTTCCCATTTCCACTCAGGAATGGGTAATGGTTGTAGAAAACAAGATGGGGGTCTATGCTCATCCTTTAGCTTTTGACATTCCAAACATTTGGCAATAAAATCAACAACTTCTTTCTTCATGCCTAGCCAATAATATTGACTTTTGATAGGTGCAATAGTTTTTTGATAACCTGGGTACCCAACATAAGGTACATTATGCATTTCTCTCAACATCAAAATTTTCAATTCATGGGAATTTGGTACATAAATTATTTCCCTGTATATGACAATTTCATCATTTTCTAGCTTATAGTCTTCAATTTTCTATTGCAAATTACCTTGTTGTAATTTTTCCACTAATTCCTTGTATTGCAAATCTAATTTTGCAGCCTCCAAAATTATGTCTTTCAAATTTGGTTGGTACATGCTAATGGTTTTAGCATGCAACTAATGCACTCATCTGCTGAGTGCATCACCCACTTTGTTCTCTTTCCCCTTGATATGCTTTATATCAAAGTCATATTCATTGAGAAATTCTAACCATCTGCTTTGCCTAGAATTTAGAGTTGGTTGATCAAATAAATATTTCAGACCATTATGGTCTATCCTCAGCTCAAACCATTTCCCCATGAGGTAGTGCCTCCAATTCCTCAAGGAATTCACTATGGTTTCCAACTCCAAATCATGAGTGGAATAATGCCTTTCATGCTCCTTCAACTTCCTTGATTCATAACATACAACAAACCCATTTTGACTGAGGACTCCACAAATTCCTTCTTTACATGCATCGGTGCATACAATGAAGTCTTCATTTGGATTTAAAATCCTTAGTATTGAAGCACTTGTTAATAATTGCTTCAAGTGTTGGAAAATATTTTCACAATCCAATGTTCAATGAAACTTCACACCTTTATTTTGCAAGGAAGTGATTGTTTGTGCAATCTTTGACAATCCTTCAATAAATATCCTATAGTATCCTGCAAGACCCATGAATGATCTGACCTTTGTCACATTCTTTGGAGTTAACCATCCTCTAATGGATTCAATCTTCTCATGATCCACTTTTATTCCCTCCTTTGAAATTATATGCCCCAAATAATGATTTTTCTTCTGATAAAATGAGCACTTGCTCAATTTGGCATACAACCGATGCTCACTTAATACTTGTAATACCATCCTCAAGTGTTGTTCATGCTCTTCCTCCAACATAGAATATATAATAATCTCATCTAGAAATACAATGACAAACTTATCTAAGTATTCTCTGAAAATATCATTCATTAAACAAATGAAGACAACTGGTGCATTTGTGTTGGCCCTTGACCAAGTTTTGGAGATCTTGGTCATGTTTGACCTCTTTTGGGACTTCGACAGGCTGTTCGAACTAGATATCAAGGGATATCGACCCCTTTTTAGAACATTTTTGGGATTAGGGTTTATGTAACAAGTATGGGATGTCGGACCATGGGTTTGCCCATGTTTGGGCCCATTTTGTAATGTATAAATAGATATCTAGGCGATGTAGGAAGATGCCAAAGGTGCTAACTTCAAATAGTTGTGGATGCTTTGTGCATATTATGTGTTAAGAACTTACAGAGATAAGTGCAAGTGATTGTAATAAGCTTGTGTATAGACAGTAAGAAGGCTTTGTGCTTAAACCCTAGCTTGGGGAAGAAGGATTTGGTGAGGTGTGCACAGATATTCTATCCTCTGTAGAGTAGGGTTTTGATGCTCTGTTCTTGTAGAAGATTGAGAAAATATAATAAACAAGAGAAGAGTTGGTGGACATAGCCCCACACTGGGGTGAACCACGTATATCTTGTGTTATGGTTGCTTTGTGCATTCTGGTTATTGTCTTGTGTATATAATTTAAGATTAAGTGCAGTAATGAATGTTTAGATGAATCTAGTATGATAGCTTAGTTCTTAAATGATGTGAATAAATGCTAGATATGATATTTTACCATGTTCTAAATGATTAGATGTGTTATATATGGTAGAATACTGTTTTTTCTGTAATTAGGGTTTAGATATGCGATGTGAATAAGAGTTAATTACTGATGAATGTTAACTATTAAGTACTTTGTTAAGTGGTATAATCACATATCTGTGTCCTAGCTAGGTTGCAGACATTTGAGTCCTCCAACCACCCCTACCTCTACCTTGGTTGAGACTTCATCTAATTCACAGGTGTTTCTGAAAGGGCCAGTAGTTAGGTTTTGGTTGGTGCATTGTTGAAGCATTGAACCCTGGGTCTGCCCCTGTGCCAACAAATGGTTCTGTTGCCAGGACCTGAAACTGTGATTGCTGGGAACTGAAGAAAAGAAATCATTGTGCGTAGATCTATTCTTTAGTGTGAATTATTGATTTGTGAAGCTTTGTGCTAAGAAGAGAAGTCCGATCTGAAGAAAAGAGGTAAGATATTGAATCTTTGTTCTCTAAGGAAGGTAAGATAAGTGAAATTTTTTGTTTCGAAAGAATGAATCTAGGTATGTTTGATAAATTTTGTCTTAGTCTGAAAACTAGGGCACAGTTAGAAGAAATAAGATTTGATACGAATAGATCTGATAGAAGCACTGGAATATATGTTATTCCTATGCATAGAAAGAATGTTTGGACTAACAAATGGATGCAGGATCCTGGAAAGAATTTTTTGCAGGTTAGTTGCTGTGATCCTAGTGCAAAGTACAGGAAAGGTTGGGGATCATTTAAGAGAAAGAGAGGATTAAACCTTTGTTATAGTTTCATAATACCGGGACATCTTGCTAATGAATTCCTTGGTAGAAGACCTAGTTGTATTTGTTGTAAATCTATGGGCCATGAAGTTTTGGATTGTCCTAGAATGATTTCTAAAGTTAAAAAGATGAATATGAAACAAGAAAAGTATGAGATAGGCCAAAAAACTAAGGATATGATAGAATACTAGAAATAATCTGCAACGTCCCCAACCACCCATGCTAGGCCACGCTACACAAGAGAAATCTTACTGTTCTCTCTATGGAACATACTGTAACATACCCAACATCCAACTGAGCTATGCCACATTAAATTTTTGAACTGTATGCAATTAAAATATACACACACATAACTCTTGCGGAAGCATTATATATAAACGTAAACATACAAATACATTCGTAATTAAATGGATTCACATTGAAATAACAGTAATCATATATAAGAAATACACATAAAAATAAACATAGTTATAACCGCACATATGATAACCCATAAAAATAAGCACGTAGATAACAATGTGGCATGTAAATTTATCACACAATTGGCACTTATCTTGGAAATAATGTCACCAACTACGTCCAGATCTTCCATGAACCTCCCAGCCTTAGACCACACTGTTTATCACTCTCAACAGTGAGTCACCCCCGAGCTAGGACTAAAATCCTCCCAGGTAAAGGGATTCCTAACCATGCTAAAGTCTCATAGACAACATGAAAGACTCCATGTCAGGTGCCAAATCAAACTAACAACCTACAGTCCCTCACTCCCACATGTCTGTCCCACCCAGGAAGTGTGCCCCTTCTCTGCTCAACAGTCCTTTAGCTACCCCACTTCCTTTTCGGGCTTCAACAACAGGTTGGATAGGAAGTCTCAGAGCACTATAACTACATTTTAGCACCTTTAGGAAATCAATCCCCAACAATTATCTCACCAAGATAATTTATCACAAGACTAAAAAGATGCCTCTTCAATATCCCATTGGCCTGACAACCTGCTTCTTTAGTACATCGCCCAAGCTTACTAGATACACAAACACAAAATGGCTATGGATACAGGTTCAGGTATAGTCATGAAAATACGAAGGATAGCTCAATGGGTGTGTGCATGCTCATGGATGATTGACTTGATGACTGAATGATGGCAGGAATCATGGGAAGAATGATGGAAAATATGGGAAAATGATCTAAATTCCCACAATATGTATGCATGTCCTCAAATTAACACTTGTCATGTTGGGAACTACTTTGTCCACTTGTCCCCAACTTTAGAACTTAGGATAAAATAATTATCCATACTTTATATTTAAGAAATATTAATATAATATTCCTTTTTGGCTTAAGCTCCCTAGCTTAGCCCCTTTCCTTAACTTTTAGGCCCCTCCCTTTCCCTAACCAATGGAGTTTAGTCCCCCATTTATTTTGTCATGGTCGGTCTGTGCACAACGATGTATTTTATATTAATCATGAGACATGTACAAAAACATGTGCACTAACCTTTAACATCTAGGCTCTCCGACCTAATAAAAACATAAGCATCCTATCTTATAATAACTGGCTCACCAACCTATAAAACATAAAATATACACAAAAGGATCGTTGGCCTCACAATCGCACGCACTTAAGATGTTGCACGCGGTATCCTGGAATGTGCATACTTCATCATTTCACTGCGCAGTACATGTGTGCACTATGCCATGAAATATGCATACAAAATGGTATTAAATAGCTCACCAGGTTAAGTACATTTTTATTTACATTACAATTGGGTTCGACCTAGAGATATTATATAATCAAATATTGTATTACTACAGATGAAAGAAACCTTGAATGATCACAAAAATATCAACTTATCAGAGGTCTTAAAAGAGAAAGAATACATAGAAAAAAGAATAGAAATCTTTGACATAGACTGTGTCTTGGATGAGGAAACACAGGTGAATATCATGACA
>SNQJ01S0056393.1:52568-71135 GCA_010110895.2 Picea sitchensis | reverse complement strand
TTCTAAAAATAGAAAGTCAAAACTAATTCACAAAAGATAAGGAAAGATCCTTAAGATGAGGTCAACCTCTATCTTTTGGTCTTCAAACATTGATTGATAGTTGATGAAGTGTAGCCTAGCCTTCCAAGGCTCTTTGATCTGCTACTTTGAAAGTGGAATTCGAATTTGATGATGTGTGCCAAAAATCCCTATCATTTTGCCCTTGAAAATCACTAAATCTAGTCAAAAAATGCCCTTTTGACTTTCATCTCCAAGAATGGCCTTTAGATTTTGATTTGATAATTCATAACCAGCTTATTGAAGAAGGATTCAAACCATTCAAACCCAAAAATTCTTGATCTGGGCGAAAATTTGGCTATTCTGGCCATGACAGCTTTCAACAGCGCACCTGCTTGAAAAATCTGCTCCTGCGCTGTTGAAAGTGGCCACTTTCCACAGCTAACTGGTCATAAAATATCGATTTGTGCTGTTGAAAGCAGACAGATTTTCAAAATCGAATTTCTAGGTCATAAAAAATCCATTTTTCATGTATGAATAGTCGATCGACATCTAGATAATTTAAGCTATCCAATGGTGTTTTCATATCTTCACTGGGAGCTTGGGAAGGGATTGAAAAGTGCCCTGCAAGTTTAAGTATCATCCTTTCCATTTGCAATTCAAAACTCTAAACGGTCTCTTGTGAACAATGTCTGATATGGAACCAAAGATTTGATTTGATGTTACCAACCTGAGAGTACAGCCTCTGTTAGCTGTTGATAATCTTGACTTTCCTCAGCACGCCTCTTTGTAAGCCCCTGTTAGCTGCGGAAAGTATGCACTTTCCACAGCGCGCCACTTTGTAGAAGACCCTCCTTAGCTGTTGAAAGCATGTACCTTTGACAGCGTGCCACCCGAGAACTGATTTTAAAAACCTTTTAAGATTTGACACTTTCAACAGTGCGCCAACTGATGAAATGATCTCCTTAGCTGTTGAAAGTGGGCACTTTCCACAACGCACAATGAAACTTTTGAAAACACGTTAGCTGTGGAAAGTAAAACATTACCATTTTGAAAGAGAAGACTTTATGGGTCAATTATTTTCTGAGACACACCAAACCAAAAAAAATTTCCTCAGCTATAAAAACTCAAAAGTAACTTGAGGACGCTACCAATAGCCATGATATCCACTACAAAATTCAACCGAAAGAACGGTTTCATTTTGGGAGTTAACAATATCAACTGATGATCAACTAATCATCTAACTTGTCATTGTCTCTATCACCGATCAACCAACCATAACCATATCCACTCACATAGATACCAAAAATCTCACCATACCATGTACACCAACCATGTACAAGAACATGTACCATAAAATATACCTCAACCATATACAATATCACTCATGATGTGTCTCAGTCATGCCATACACCATATACCAAAAATATAATCCAATGTATCCAAGATATTGTTGGATTACTGAGAGGGGGGTGAATTAGTAATAGAGAAATTTAATCCTTTTTCACCATAAAATGCAAGTGTTATATCAATGTAGCATTATCATCCAATAGTTGCAGGGTAAATAAACAATGAATAGATGAGAAATCACACACAGTACACCAGTTTTTTACATGGAAACCCAAAGTGGGAGAAAATGACAAAATGATTTTTATTCTATGTATTTAAGAATTACAATCATTGGAAGAACCAACTTCCTTTGTTTTCCAGGTGCAACTGGAAGGAGGATTCAAACCCCAATTTTTTTAGGTTGCAACCTGAAGGAAGCTCCAACTCTCCAATTCTCTGGCTACAGCTAGAAGGAGGCTCCAACCCCCTAGTTTCTCAAGATACAACCTGAGGGAAGCTCTAACTCCCCAATTCTCTGGATATAACCAGAAGGAGGATACAACCCCCTATGCTCTCCATCTACAACCAGAAGGTGGCTACAACCACCTATCCTTTCCCTGTCCAACCTCCATGACGTATAAGTAGAATGATGGAACCACTATCACACTATCACTGTGAGATATACTGTTGTAAACCTGTACCAATCAACCTGCACCAAACAACCTGTACGAATAACTTGAACCATGCATCAACCTATACCTCAACTTGTAATAAACATGTATCATAAACAAGTGCATCAACCATGCACTAACCTGTACCAAACAAACTGTAATCAACCTATACCATAAACAAGTGCATCAACCATGCACCAACCTATACCTCAACTTGTACCATGAACAAGTGCATAAACCATGCACCAAACCTGTACAAATAACTTATCACAAAAACCTGTCCAAACAACCTATCACAACAACCTATATCAACAATCTTATCAATCAAATCAGATCTACTCACCAAGATCAATCACCAAGACAACTCTCAAATATGTCCATCAACCAAGCATAACACAACGACTCATAATCATCACCAAGATCAATATGTGCTTCTAATAATATACCAAGATAAACCATGTGTCAACAATACTACTAACAAGTGCCTTGAACCATGTACCAAGTATGTACCAATAATGTATAAAATACACATAAACTATGACTCATTAAGATGTACCAACATCATCAACTATAGACCTCATGTATGTGTCAACTCATCAACTACTTGTCTCAAACATGTAACCAACATGTACCTCAACCAAAATCCCTCATCAATTTCATCATCCAAATATGATTTGTAACTCTTCAATAGAGTTGGTGTATAAGATCACATACCTGCAAACCTTCGTTAACTTTAATATCAAGAGACTAGCATTTTCATCAAACTTTACTTTAGTCTCACATGACTAATTTTGGATTAGTTAAAAACCCTAACTTGCAATAATCATAACTATGTACCTGTAATGGATAAAGATCTGAAAATGGTACAAAGTGTTCTTCAGTGTATTTTATGCAATTCATCCATGTTTCACTACTTGGAACCTCTCGGAAAAGGATTTATAGAAAAAATGGCATACCTCGTTGAATTCTATCTTATTCTAGAGAGCAAACTTGTAGAGCCTGCCCCGCCTAGAATATTTGTTGTATGGATATGAAAATTGTACACAGAATACTACAGACTGTACTCTAACCATTTTTTTTTGTCTTACTAAATGTCAATCTATTATGAAGAATTTATGACTTTTTTACCCTAAACACTTGTTTTAGAGTAGTTTCAAGACTAGCCATAAACCCTATTTTCCACGGAGTGTAACTCCAAAAACACAATGACTCACAAGCTGAAATTTGTACCACAGATACTTGGATATGTTTCCTCAATGGCCTCCCAATTTCATGGTCAGAATCATTCTATAAAAAACAATATTGTGAAAATTGTGAGATGACCTGTAAATAACATACCTTAGAAAGCTTCATCAAAAGAATTTATCCTCCCTTGAATTTCGCCCTGCTTTACTTAACCTTCCCTATAAAATTTGGCTTAGATATCCTTTGGTTACCTCAGTAACCTATAGATATTCAATATGCTCAAGTGTGATTAAAATGAGAGAGCCTTGCATCTTATTTATACTTTCATGTATCTTCCTCAAGGGGTTACCTTTTAACCATCTTAACCCACTTTCCTTATTTTAGGGTTAACCCACTTCTAATTTCTCCATTAATTTTATTATTTAAATAATTTATTTTTTATTCACTTTGAATTATAGTACACACATCACTTCACTTTATTATTTACCTTCTAAAATATCTTAAACCACTTTGACTACTTTGACCTTTTAGGGCTTCTAGATGACCCATGAGGGTTCTCCAACTTCACATGGCCACAACTCTCTAACTGTGAGGAGTTATGTGACATTCCACATACCAATAGAAATGGAATGACATGTACTATCCATATAGAATAGTGTTTCCTGCAAATATACCAAAACTCATACCATTATCTGTAAGGTTTAAACTTGTGAAGTAAGGCAATGCATATAGATTCTTAAGAAAAACAAAATTTAATCAATGGCTCATACACAGATTACAGAGAGATTTTATACCAGAAACTCTCAACCGGGAAAACCTTTCTTATATTCATTATATCAAATTTCACCATTCACTATACAATATATACAATGTTTTTAGGTATTTCGTAGATACCAAAACCCTAATCCCTAAAAATGGGATTATTTTTAGTAGACCACTAAAAATAGAAAAATCCGCTAAAAATAGAAATAACCACCCAAAAACAAATTTCGGGGCGCTGCCCCAAGGTACCGTCCATTTCCAAACACTGTGCATAACCAGGGGGGGGCATACCTGCCCCCCACCTGAGACCCCCCTAGGAAAGCGCCTGACGCACATGACACAAAGAGCACTAATATAGGGATCGTCAGACGCAGTTGTCATATCTGATGCGCCCACACACACACATGCAAAGAATATAACACATACCCAACATTATCCATAAAAAAAAATTAGGTCCATTACCCAAAACTGTGTTCTCCAACTTCTCATGGCCATAACTCTCTAACTGTGAGGAGTTATGCGACGTTCCACATACCAACGAAAATGGAATGATATGTACTATCCATATTGAATATTTTTACCTTAAAATATATTAAAACTCATACCATTATACATGAAACAAACTTGGGTCCATTACCCAAACCTTTGTGCTACCGTAATTCGCTACCATACTTTCTCCAAGGGTTGACATCAATCTACAATATCACTCTCCAATTGTTGAAATCAATGACAACCAACAATCCATACGAACTGTCCATCAAACTAAGCCAACCGTCTGACAATCTTACCCTTTGGCATTGATGGCAACATTTAGTCATGATAACATTTATGCTTATACTCCTCATCAATGTTTCTAGCTCTCCCCCTTTGACATCAATGGAAAAGGTTATCTCCCTTTGGGGTTTCTCCCCATAATTGAACTCTCCTTGGGGATGCTCCCCCTGTCTACTTGCCTTTGATTTTTCTTTTTGTTTATAAGCCTCTGATTACTCTCTCTCCCTTCATATGAATAATATATCCCCCTTTGACAAAGGGTATCACTCTGAAGTCATATTACTCATTCTTACCTTGTCACCATCACTCCCCCTGGAACCATGCCTCTATGCTCTCTCTCGGAGCATTTACCTATGCATATGATAACTCTCTCCCCCTTTTCGTCAATAAAAAATGTATCTTTCCATTCAAGGCTACTCCCCCTTACTGAACTGTCCTTGGGGATACTCCCCCTGACTGAAATCTTCCTGAAACTGATCCCCCAACCTGAACTATCCTATTTATGGTGCTTCCTTGTGTAAATCTATGACATATAAGATAAGAATTCAAAAGAATTCATTTTGGAGTAGAAATTACTCCGAGTCTCTGGCGAAAATACTCAAAGGCTTCCCTTGGAAGCAATTTTTAAAATATGTATGCCACTTGTTCTTTTGTGCCCACATATTCAACTCTGATGTTCTTCTCTACAATATGTTTCCATAGAAAGTGATACTTTATTTGAATGTTCTTCTTCTTGGAGTGCATCACCGGGTTCTTTGAGATACTGATGGCGTATGTATTATCACAATATATTGGAATGGGCTCATCATACTCAACTTGTATATCTGTCAAAGTTTTTTTCATCCATAGAACCTGAGTACACCATCCTGCTATTGCAATATAATCTTCTTTAGCTGTAGATAAAGATATTGATGATTGTTTCTTGCTTAGCCAAGATACTAAACACTCACCTAAGTATAACACTTCTCCACTGGTGCTTCATTGGTCATCAATGCAACCTGCCCAATCTGCATCTGTGTAGGCAATAAGTGATAGATCATTTCCTTTTGGATACCATAATCAAAACTCTTTTGTTCCTTTGATATATATGAAAATTGTCTTTACTACTAAGACATGCGATTCCTTTGGTGTTTCTTGAAATCTTTCCACCTGTCCAACTGCGTGCATTACATCTAGTCTAGATGTTGTCACATATAGTAAGCTACTAATCATTGACCTGTATTGTCTCTGGTCTGTAGACTTTGAATCATCATCTTTTCTCAACATGCAACTGGTTTGCAATCTTCCATTCTGAACCTCTTTAGCATTTCTATGATATACTTAGTTTGAGAAATAAAAATTCCTTGGTTTCTTTGACATATCTGAAGACCCAGAAATAAGGATATTTCTCCAAGTAATGACATTTCAAATTCATTCTACACATCCTTTGCAAATTTGTGGCTTAACCTGTCATTAGTACTTCCAAAAATAATATCATCAACATAAATTTCAATTAATAAAATACTACCTTGAGTTACCTTGATGTAGAGGTTGTTGTCTGCACTTCATTTCCATAGTTCGTAGGGAGTTTTTTCATTGTTGCTTCTGAGAATTTCTCTATTTTGAATGTGAATTGTTTTATGCACTGCATGTGTCCAAAAAATATCTTTCAATTTGGAATCCATTATCATTGTTTGAGCCATTTCCTATGTAATTATCATCCATTATGATAATGTTCCTTTGTCTCCATGTTAGGGACCTAACCCCTCATGTAGGTAGAATAATATATTCTGATGTAATAAAGGTCAATATTAATAAGGCCTAGCAATAAGGAAGAATAAGTCGAATGTAATAAGACCTAATAGAAGCTTCCGCTTCTAGAAGGATCTTCCTTTAAATGGTTCTTTTGATAGACGTATTTAGTATAAATAGGAGTCGAGGGTATGAGAACTGTTGTCTTGGATATTATTGTAATAGAGCTCTGCTTGACTGGAGGTTTCCCCCTCGAAGAGGCAAGTGAACATTTCTCTCAGTAATCAAAGTGTTCTTTCTGGTATTATTCTAGTATCATTTCGGTATTATTCTGGTGTTGTTTTGGTTATATTGTTGTTCATCTTCCATTTCTCGCATTTTATTTATGTTCTGCATACTTTTTATATCTGGAATATTACAAGTGGTATCAAAGCAATTTTCTCAGTAGAAAATTGTGGGTTATTGTTTTTCAGGGTAGAGACGTACTCCAACGTATTTAAGCTACAAAGATCTTCCATTACGCGCATAAACCAGCGGTCGGGGATTAATACACGCAGGAAATACAAGTGGTACTTAAGTGCACATATGTTGGCCACCCTTGCAACCCATGTTGGTGCCCCTTCGAGTGGTAGCGCATCAAACAACACATGTATATGGACCGACCTAGACTTCCTAAATCCCTCTTTAGATAAACCAATCGACCACCTGACTGCTATAGTGCCACTAAGAACAACACTCAGGGAGATACTCTCTAGTACCTGGGTAGTCGGGTAGTATGGATAAGAGAATGGTCTAGCCTCCTTAATTGGTGCCCTGAGATATTGGGTCGATTACTACTGTTGGACCCCACACGTATATCAGAGAGCTATAGCATAGGGAAAACCCTTGTCTGTAGAACCCTTGAATACCTAACCCTTGGGGACGGAAAAAAAAACCAAAACAGACAAGATCTACTGTTGTGAAACTATGTTCGAGTTTCCAAACCACTACACATTTCTTCCTTCTTAAGCATTTGGGCATTTCATCACTACAATATTCTTCAGATCAGAGTATAACTCCGTAGGTGTAAAAAAAAAATAAAAAAAATGTCAAGATTTTTTTGCACTATTATTTGAGACCTATTCCATTGGATTTATCTGTTCACCCTTATCACATTCATACCTATCATTTTTTAGAAAATGTTTTGACCCCCACCACCCCTTTTTCAGTTCCCTTATCATCATGGCCCATACCCGTATCCAAGACTTGGAAGCTCGCTTCAATACCTTCCAATCTAATTTCACAGAGACCCAACAAGAAGTGAGACAACTCAATGCCAATATTGCTACCATCAATAAAAACATGCATTCCTCCATCATCGCTTCAATCGAGGAACTCAAAGAAGACCTCAAACAAGACATTACTACCCATCTTGAATCTGTCACCTCGATGATCTGCACTAGGCTGCATATCCCCCTTTATGCGAACCGCCTTTGCATACCAAATCTTAAACTTCCTCTCATTCCCATAATTTTCAGCACCATCACTTTGAACGTGAACTATGCCTTCCACGTGTGGATGTGACCAAATTTGATGGCTCAGATCCCACTGGTTGGGTAACTCAAATGGAACATTATTTCTCTTTGTACGACATTACATATGAGTTGGCCAAACTCCGGTATGGTGTTCTCCATCTAGATCAAGAATGTTGGCAATGGTGGAAATGGAGAAAAAATTCCCATCAAGGGTATGTTGCTTGGACACACTTTGTGGCAGATATTTATGAACTCTTTGACACAGAAACCAACCATTTAGGATCTTTGACAGAGTTGAAACAATCCAGCACATTGGAAGACTTTATAGCTTCTTTTGAGATACTGGATTTTCGTATAGTGGGCATGTCTGATGCTTTTTTCCGATAATGTTTTATCAGTGGCCTCAAGGATACGATTCGTTCCCATGTCCTCATGGCTCGGACTCAGAGTTGGGTAGAGTATATTAAAAGTGATAAGGAAGCACAATAGGTTGTCTCTTCTCAAAACCGGAAACCCTCCTTTATTCCTCGCACTAAACCGGTAAATCCCACTCCTCCTTCTACTCCACTAAAGATCCAAAAAATGACCAGGGATGAAATGGATGAAAGCCAACTCAAAGGCCTTTGTTATAATTGTGATGACAAATATTTTTTGGGACACAAGTGTACGAAACACAATATTTTTATGGCCATCTCGAAGGATGTTTGGTAGAGGATGTTGAAGCTCCCCTTGTGTCTGTGTCACCTGAACCCACTCACATAACTCCTCCCTCATTCCCTCCCGAAGTAGAACCAGTCATTTCCCTAAATGCTCTCATTGGCTTCTCTGCTCCCCAAACCCTCAAACTAATTGGCTACATCAAGAATATGAAGGTCATCATTCTTTTTGATAGTGGAATCACCCATATATTTATTCATCGCCGCATTGCCCAAGAAACTAATTGCTATATCCGTGTAGTCAATAATTTCTAAATAATGATTACCAATGGTGGGTCCATGAAATGTGGAGGGCATTGTGAAAATGTGTGTCTCCAAATTGGTGTCTACCACCTGAAATCTCATATGTTTGCTATCGACATGGGCGATTGTGACATTGTGTTGGGTGTAGATTGGCTAAGAATTTTGGGTCCCATTCTCATGTATTTAAAGGAATTAACCATGCAATTTGACCAGGAGGGCCAACAATATAAGTTCCAAGGCATCACCGACAGTTCCCCTAAGATCATTAGTTCCCATCGCATGGAAAATATGCTCAAAAAAGGTCATTCTAGCGTCATTGCCCCACTCCATGCCATACAAGCAACTGATCACCCTCTGTGCCGTCGGACCTCCAATCCATCCTCTCTAAACATCACGTGGTTTTTTCCACTCCCCAGGGACTCCCTCCTTCCCATGGTGTTCATGATCATTCCATTCCCCTTATCCTAGGAAGCCTTCCTCCCAATATACGTCCCTATCGTCACCCCTTTTCCTAAAAAAATGAAATCAAGAAAATGGTTCAAGAACTGCTTAATGCAGGTGTTATCCACCCTAGTACAAGCCCCTACTCTTCTCATGTGCTCATGGTCATGAATAAAGAAGGTTCTTGGCGCATGTTTCCTGACTTCCGCACCCTCAAAAAACTCACCATTAAAGACAAATTTCCCATTTCTTTCATTGATGATCTCTTGGATGAATTAAGTGGCACCCATTTATTTTCTAAACTTGATCTTCGCTCTAGCTACCAACAGATCCATATGAAAGAGGCAGACATTCCTAAGACTACATTTAGAACTCATGAGGGCCACTATGAGATTTTGTTCATGCCCTTTGGCTTGTGTAATTCTCCCTCCACTTTCCAAAGCCTCATGAATCATGTCTTCCATCCTTTTCTCTGTCATTTGTCTTAGGTTTCTTTGATGATATCCTCATCTATAGAAAAACTTGGACAAACCATCTTGCTCATGTGGATCGAGTTCTCCATCTATTCTCTCAGCACCAACGTTTCCTAAAGCAATCTAAATTTTCTTTTGGTGCCTCAGAAGTCGAGTACTTGGGTCATCTTGTTGGCAACGATGATGTCAAGGTGGATCCTAAAAATATTGAAGCTATGCAAGACTGGCCTCACCGAAAGACTCTCAAAATATTGCATGGATTTCAAGGCTTAACAAGTTATTATCGCAAGTTTGTTAAGAATTATGGAAATATTGTGGCACCTCTCACTGGACTCCTTAAAAATAATTCTTTCACTTGGACTCCAACAGCTACTCAGGCTTTTCAAACCTTGAAGATGGCCATGTGCACCACTCGAGTCCTGGCCCTTCCTGATTTCACAAAGACCTTAGTCCTGGAATGTGATGCTTCAGGGAAAGGAATTGGCATTGTCCTTATGCAAGAGGGTCGACCTTTGGCCTTTACCAACAAACAACTGCCTAAAAAAATTTTGGGCAAATCAATATATGAAAAGGAAATGTTGGATATTTTGCATGTTGTTGATCTTTGGTGCCCTTATCTATTGGGTAAATGCTTCCAAATTAAGACAGACCATCAAAGCCTCAAGTATTTTCTGGAACAACGCATTTCCTCCCTAGAGAAACAAAATTGGGTGACTAAGCTCTTTGGATATGATTATGAGATAATTTACAAGAAATGCAAAGAAAATGTTGTTGTGGATGCACTTTCCAAAAAATATGAAGATGAAGAGTCCCTTTTTTCTCTCTCCTTCATTGTACTAGATTGTCTCCAAGATGTTCTCTAGGAATGGCTACACGATCCCAAATATTCGCATTTGATACAATAATTGCAGTCCAATTCTCTAGTTTCCTCAGTGTACTCTTGGCTCCATGATGATATTTGATACAAAGGCCGTTTTTATTTAAGTAAACAATCAAAACTTAAATCCACAGTACTTTCTAGGCTTCATGCTACACCCACAACTAGGCACTCCGGGTTTACCAAAACCTATGATAGGGTCAAACGTTCTTTTTTTCTGGGATGGTATGAAACAAGATGTTCATAATTTTTTAGCTAAATGTGATGTGTGTCAATGCAACAAGGGCGAAACAGTCAAATCTCCTGGCACACTATAACTGCTTCCGATTCCACCTGCTATTTGGTGGGATATCTCTATGGATTTTATTACAGGCTTACCTAAATCGGGCAATAAATCAGTCATCATGGTGGTAGTTTATCATCTTTCTGAGTATGCTCATTTGTGTTCTCTTCAAAACCCATTTACAACAACCATTGTGGCTCAATGTTTCATGGATCAGGTCTTCAAGTTTCATGGCATGCCACATTCTATTGTTTTTTATCACGACCCAACTTTCACTAGCAATTTTTGGCAAGAATTTTTCAAGCTACAAGGCACCCAGTTGCATCTCAACACAACTTATCATCCCTAGACTGATGGTCAAACTGAAGTTGTCAACAAATGTTTGGAAACATATTTGAGGTGTTTTGCATCAGAAAAGAAAAATCAGTGGGTTCAATGGTTACCACTAGTTGAATGGTGGTACAAGACTTCATACCATACAACTACCTGCATGACTCCTTTTGAAGCGGTATACAGATAAAATACACATTCAGTTCTCTCATATTTACCAGGTGTCTCGAAGAGCCAGGCGGTTGATGAAACACTTATAGTTTGAGAGGTTATTCTCTGTACCCTCAAAGAGAATTTGGTCATGGCCCAAAATTGCATGAAGCAACAAGAAGATCAAGGTCGCTCTGAACATCAATTTGCAGAAGGGGATTAGGTGTTTCTTTGGCTGCAACCTTATAATAAAAATTCCCTCAAGGTTGACCATTGTCAGAAATTGGCACCCAAATTTTATGGTCCTTCTATTGTTCTCAAGCATGTGGGACATGTGGCCTATCAGTTAGCTTTGCCTATTCATTCTAAGCTACATCTTGTTTTTCATGTTTCCTGCTTAAATAAGGTGATTGGAACTAAGTGCCAAAATCAAACCAACCTTCCCAAGTTGGATGAAGAAGGATCCATTTGGATACAACCACAACTAGTTTTGGACTAGCGTGAGCGTCACTTGTGTCAGAGAACCATCAAGGAAGTGTTAGTCCATTGGAAAGATACAACCCCAGCAGATTCCACTTGGGAACCAACTACCATTATGGTAACATTTCTCTCAGTAATCGAAGAGGCAAGTGAACATTGCTCTCAGTAATAAAAATGTTCTTTCTGGTGTTATTTTGGTGTCATTTCATTATTATTGTGGTATTGTTCTGGTTATATTGTTGTTCATCTGCCATTTCTCTCATTTTATTTATGTTTTGCATACTTTTTATATCTATAATATTACACTCTGAACCACTCTTTGAACCAATATATGAATCCATGCTCTCGTCCATACTGTCCAAGAATCTACTTGCGCAATTGCCCATAATGATGACCCATTTATCACTATACTATCACGAAGTATTGATTAATCCATCAAATTATACTTCTGCTAACTGACTGCTCTGGATCTATCTTCTAAAACTCTGCAAGTTGCTCGAAGGATGGTTCTTTGGTATGTCACAACTATCACATAGACTCCCCCTGTCTAATATTCATATTACCTAGGAGTCTATAAGCTAGATGGCTCATAACAATTCCCTCTCTGATGTGTATTCATCATCATCTTCATTGGTAGATTCATTATCTCTCTGAGCTATGACTTCTTTATTTCTATCTGTAGATTCATATTTCACTACAATGCCTAAAAGTACAATCTCTTGAACTTATTCCTTATTTATCTGTCCTTCTTTTCTTTCAATTATTTTCCAAACCTTTTTGTATCTGACATATTTCTTTTTCTCTGTAGAATTTTATTCATCTCGTTTTATTTCCAATCTTGCGATCTCTGGGACCTGGTATTTGTTCACCTGTTCTTAGTTTTTTCTTATCCATACTTTCTTATATCTGATATCAATGTTCTCTTTCATGGAAGTATCGATCATGATTCTATAATCACTAGCAATGTTTCCATAGTTATGAAATTTGTAACATTCAATGTTACGTGGGGCCACATATGCACTTCTTTCTTGAACATTTATTTTATAATCCCTGCAATATGCAAACTTATGTCCAAAATTAGTACAATAAAAACAATGACCATAAAATAAATTTGCATACCTGGGAATGAATGATCTTATTTTTGGTGTAGTCCTTCTAAATTTCTTCCTTGACTGATCATGATCATGATTGAAGCTTTTGTGTGGCTTGAACATGAAAGGTATTCTTGAATATGTATCTTCAATAGTTTTCTTAGATTCCGATTGACCATGATTCCTTCCTCTGAGTACTTCTGCATAACTCTTTTTATTTTCTTCATTCTTCTTTTCCAGCAACCTTGAGTGCTTCTCTTCATTCTCTATAATTGATGTGGATGTTTCTATCTCTTCAATGTTCTTGTTGATCTTGACGATTTTACTTATCAATGTGAAAACTTCTTCTTCAAGATTCTCAACGTCTTATTCTTTCTTCATTATCTGAGACTTCATGACTTCTTCTGTTCTTTTCGCTTCTTCAAGCTGAATGTTTAATGTGATTACTTCTTCTTCAAGTCCTTTCTCTTCTTGACCAAACTCTACCTCAAGCTAATTTAATCATTAGTTATTTCCTTAAGATGATATGTCAATATATTCTCTCTCATTTATGCTTCTTTCTGTTGTGCTTCTATGTTGGCTTCCAAATACTGCTTTTGATATTCAATAATTTCTTCAATCTTTCTGGCTTCTTCTAGCTGAGATCTTAAGTTCTCGATGACCTCTTGGGCTTATTCAAAAATGTGAACACTTTCCTTTTGTTTCATCAATTATTTCTTGAGTGACTTATTTTATTCTCTTAGTTCATCTAAAGAACTAATCAATTCTCTGGTGATTATGTACTCTTCATCTTCTAAATTTGTTTGAAATGGTGAACATAATTCTTCTTGATTTGTAGACTGTATCTGCATCTTCTTGGCATTTTATGAATCTGCAATCGGTGAAGAATATATGCCATGTAACTTATCCCTGAGTTCTTTGGCTGATGAATATTTACCAACCTTTTCTCTTACCATATTATCTAATCCTTCTCAGATGAAATCCATTTCTATTTTGTTATTCTTCTTCAATTCCTTCTTGGCTGCAGTATTTTCCCTTTTTGAACTATCATATCCTATAACAACTTATAGCCAAATATAATGTCCATGTCCCTATAAAAATACTTTTGTCCTTCTGCTCCACATATCATACTTAAAACCATTCTGACCATTAAACATTGGTAATCTATTCTTAGAATAATCCATGATCTCCTTCCAATGGTTAAAATTTTTCCTGAAGGAACCAACTTTGATACCAATTGTTGGATTACTGAGAGGGGGGGTGAATCAGTAATAGAGAAATTTAATCCTTTCTCACCATAAAATTAAATTGTTATATCAATGTAGAATTATCATCCAATATTTGCAGAGTAAATAAACAATGAACAAATGAGCAATCGCACGCATACACAATACACCATTGTTTGATGTGGAAACCCAAAGCGGGAGAAAACCACATAATGTTTTTTCTTCTATGTCTTTAAGAATTACATTCATTGGAAGCACAAACTTCGTTTGTTTTCTAGCTGCAATTGGAAGGAGGCTCCAACCCCCTACTTTCTCAGGCTACAACCTGAAGGATGCTCCAACTCACCTATTCTCTGGATACAACTAGAAGGAGGCTCCAACCCCCTAGTTTCTTAGGATACAACCTGAGGGAAGCTCCAACTCCCCAATTCTCTGGATACAACCAGAAGGAGGATACAAGATACAACCACCTACCCTTGCCCCGTCCAACCTCCCTTACGTATAAGTAGAATGATGGAACCACTGTCACACTATCACTATGAGATATACTGATGTAAACCTGTACCAATCAACCTGCACCAAACAAATTGTACCAATAACTTGAACCATGCATCAACCATGCATCAACCAGTACCTCAATTTGTAATCAACCTGTACCATAAACAAGTGCATCAACCATGCAACAACCTGTACCAAACAACCTGGAATCAACCTGTACCATAAAAAAGTGCATCAACCATGCACCAACCTGTACCATGAACAAGTGCATCAACCATGCACCAAAACTATACAAATAACCTGTCATAACAACCTATCCAAACAACCTATCACAACAACTTGTCTCAACAATCGTATCAATAAAATAAGATCTACTCACTAAGATCAATCACCAAGACAACTCTCAAAGATGTCCATCAACCAAGCATAACACAACAACTCATAATCATCACCAAGATCAATATGTGCTTCTAATAATATACCAAGACAAGTATTCTACATCATCCATAAACCATGTGTCAACAATACTACTAACAAGTGCCTCCAACCATGTACCAAGTATGTACCAATAATGTATCAAATACACATAAAGTATGACGCATCAATATGTACCAACATCATAACCTATACACCTCATGTATGTGCCAACTCATCAACTACTTGTCTCAACCATGTACCCAACATGTACCTCAACCAAAAACCATCATCAATTTCATCATCCAAATATGATTTGTAACACTATAATAGATTTGGCATATAAGATCACATACCTACAAACCTTCCTTAACTTTAACAACAAGAGACTAGAATTTTTATCAAACTTTACTTTAGTCTCACATGCCTAATTTTGGATTAGTCAAAACCCCTAAATTGAAATAATCATAACTATGTACCTGTAATGAATAAATATATGAAAATGGTACACAATGTTCGTTAGTGTCTTTTATGCAATTCCTCCATATTTCACTACTTGGAACCTCCCAAAAAATTAGTTATAGAAAAAATGGCATACCTTGTTGAATTTTGGCTTATTCTAGAGAGCGAACTTGTAGAGCGTGCCCCACCTGGAATATTTGTTGCATGGATCTGAAAATTGTACACAAAATACTACAGAATGTACTGTAACCAAATTTTTTTGTCTTACTGAATTTGGATCTTTTATGAATAAGTTATGACGTTTTTACCCTAAACACATGTTTTAGACTAGTTTCAGGACTAGCCACAAACCCTATTTTCCACAGAGTGTAACTCAAAAAATACAACGACCCACAAGTTGAAACTTGTACCATAGATACTTGGATATGTTTCCTCATTGTCCTCCCAATTTCATGTCTGAATCATTCTATAAAAAAAATTATTGTGAAAATGGTGAGATGGCCTGTAAATAACATACCTTAGAAAGTATCATCAAAAGAATTTATCCTCCCTTGAATTTCAGCGTTCTTTTCTTCACCTTCCCTATGAAATTTGGGTTAGATATCCTTTGGTTACCTCATTCACCTATAGATATTCAATATGCTCAAGTGTGAATAAAATGAGAGAGCCTTGCCTCTTATTTATACTTTCATGTAGCTTCCTCAAGGGGTTACCTTTTAACCATCTTAATCCACTTTCCTTATTTTAGGGTTAACCCACTTCTAATTTATCCATTAAATTTATTATTTAAATGATTTATTTTGTATTCAATTTGAATTATAGTACACTCATCACTTCACATTATTATTTACCTTCTAAAATCTCTTAAACCACTTTGACTACTTTGACCTTTTGGGGCTTCTAGATGACTAATGAGGGTTCTCCAACTTCACATGGCCATAACTCTCTAACCGTGAGGAGTTATGTGAAGTTCCACATACCAATAGAAATGGAATGAAATTTACTATCCATATAGACTATTATTTCTTGCAAATATATCAAAACTCGTACCATTATCCATCAAATGAACTTGGGTCCATTACCGAAACCTGGTTTCTCCAACTTCTCATGGCCATAACTCTCTAACCGTGAGGAGTTATGTGACGTTCCACATACCACCGGAAATGGAATGATATCTAATATCCATATAGAATAGTATTAACTTAAAATATATTAAAAAACATAACATTATACATTAAACAACCTTGGGTCCATTACCAAAACCTTTGTGCTACCAGAGTTCGCTACCGGACATTCTCCAAGGGTTGACATAAATCACTAACAGTTAACATCAATCTACAATATCACTCTCTAATGGTTTAAATCAATGAAAACCAACAATCCATACCAATGTTCCATCAACCTAAGCCAACTATCTGATAAATATGCCTCAAGCATATACCATACCATATACCAAGTATCTAAGATGTGCCAATGTCTCAAAAATATACCTCAAGTATGCACCATAACAACCAAGATCATATACTAAGTATATGCCTTCAATATATACCAATATATCAAAGATGTTCCTCTAAAAATGAACCATAACAGCCATACACAATGTACCAAGGATATGTGTCAAGCATGTATCAATATCATCAAGATATGAACCTAAACTAAGGGCCTCCAAGACATGCCTTAAGCATGTGCCATACCATCCATGATACAAGCCTAAAAAAAACACACAAAATACATACCTTTACCCATGAAGAAGACCTAAAGCATATAATCTCACCTCAACAAACCAACATGGTGCATGCCATCTTCAACAAACAAGAGATACCATATAATTCAAGCCCTTTTCACATATCTACAACCTGTACATTGTCAACCCATGAATGTCCGCACTTTTCTCCACTGTGACCCTTGGATGTATGCACCCTTCTCCACTGCAACTCGAAGATAACCTTATAAAAAAAAAATCCAACTTTTATTTCACTTCCCTTCGCTATGTCAGTCTTCACTACCTTAGACTTCACTACCTCAGATATATTACGAAAAGATAAACCAAAATATCTCTTGAAAGATAGATAATCATTGAACTTGTGTGTGTAAGAATGAGAGGATTCTTGAAGTGTATTTATACTTTTTCATGTGAATTATTTCTTTAACTTTAGGGTCGACCTGTAGTTTTGTGTTATAACCACTTTACCCTTTTAATTAATGACTTGTCATTGTCTAGGGGATTTGTAACCACTCTTCAAGGTTTCCATCTTGATGACCTCATAACTCCTCAACCGCGAGCAACTACATGATGTATGACATGATGATGGATATCCATATATGAGGGTTTTTTCCTCAACCGCGAGAAACTACATGATGTATGACATGATGATGGATATCCATATATGAGGGTTTTGTATACACTTGAAGTATTCTTCAACCTCATTTTCCTTAGTCAACTTTGGGCCTCATGACCATACCTATGGGTTTCTTGTAGACTTCTTCAAAGTGTCTTCCTGTGAGGACCATTCTTAAAGCTACACCATAAGGGGACCAATTTGGAGACTTCTTAAATTATACCCAATACTTATAGAGGCTTCTATACTTCCTCTAAAGTTGATATCAATGACAATCAATTTTCCAACACAGATAACCTTGGATGTGATATGAGATTGGTGGCATAAGAATAATGAGTTGACTATTACATAAATCCATGCATTTAATATGGAACAAGTGGGACATTAATGTCTTCGAACTTGTATACTACCACCCTTGGATTTCATTATGTTAAGAACCAAACATCAAGATAGCATAGAAAAACCTCAGGAAGAGTACTCAACGCCTTGAAAAAGAGATAATTTCAGATAATAAGCCTCTTCGAGGGGGAAACCTCCTTTTACCCCACTTAAATGTTCAAGTACAAGATGATTCAAAATGA
>SNQJ01S0056393.1:8610-31461 GCA_010110895.2 Picea sitchensis | reverse complement strand
TTCCTGATTTCACAAAGACCTTTGTGTTGGAATGTGATGCCTTAGGGAAAGGAATCAATGTTGTCCTTATGCAAGAAGGTCGACCTTTGGCCATCACCAGCAAGAAACTATCTGAAAGGAATCTGGGCAAACCCATCTATGAAAAGAAAATGTTGGCTATTCTACATGTCGTTGATCTGTGGCGCCCTTATCTCTCGGGGAAACATTTCAAAATTAAGACAGACCATCAAAGCCTCAAATACTTTCTGGAACAACGCATTTCCTCCTGGGAGAAACAAAAATGGGTGACTAAGCTCTTTGGATATGACTATGAGATCATTTACAAGAAAGGGAAAGACAATGTGGTGGCGGATGCACTGTCCCGAAAATATGAAGAAGAAGGATCCATTTTTTCTCTTTCCTTCATTGTACCAGATTGGCTCCAAGCTGTTCGCCAGGAATGGCTACAAGATCCCAAAAGTTCGCATCTGATCCAACAATTGCATACCAATGCTCCATCTCCCCTAGGGTACTCTTGGCTCCAGGATTAGCTTCGATACAAAGGCCATTTGTATTTATGTAAATAATCAAAGATTAAATCCATGGTACTTTCTGAGCTTCATGCTACACCCACATCGGGGCAGTCCAGGTTCACCAAAACCTATGACAGGGTCAAACGTTCTTTTTTCTGGGATGGTATGAAACAGGACATCCGTAATTTTTTCATTGAATGTGATGTGTGTCAACACAATAAGGGAGAAACAATCAAATCTCCAGGCACACTACAACCACTTCTGATTCCACCTGCTATTTGGAAGGATATCTCTATGGACTTTATTACCGGCTTACCCAAATTAGGAAATAAATCAGTCATAATGGTGGTTGTGGATCGCCTTTCCAAGTATGCTCATTTCTGCACTCTTCAACACCCATTTACTGCATCCATGGTGGCTCAAATTTTCATGGACCAGGTCTTCAATATTCATGGCATGCCGCACTCTATTGTTTCTGATTGTGACCCAACTTTCACAAGCAATTTTTGGCAAGAACTGTTCAAGCTACAGGGCACCCAATTGCATCTCAGCACAACTTATCATCCCTAGACTGATGGTCAAACGAAAGTTGTCAACAAATGTTTGGAAACATATATGAGATGTTTTGCCTCTAAAAAGAAAAATCAGTGGGCTCAATGGTTACCCCTAGCTAAATGGTGGTACAACACTTCCTACCATACAACTACACGCATGACTCCTTTTGAAGCGGTATATGGACACAAGCCACCTTCAGTTCTCTCATACTTACCGGGTACCTCGAAGGTCTAGGTGGTTGACCAAACACTTACAATTCGAGAGGATATTCTCTTTACCCTCAAAGAGAACTTGTTCATGGCATAGAATTGCATGAAGAAACAAGCAGATCAAGGTCACTCTAAACGTCAATTTGCAGAAGGGGATCAGGTGTTTCTGCAACTGCAACCATACAAGAAAACTTCCCTCAAGACTGAGCATTGTTAGAAGCTAGCACCCAAATTTTATGGTCCTTATATATTTCTCAAGCATGTGGGATAAGTTGCCTATCAGTTAGCTCTGCCCAATCATTTGAAGCTACATCTTGTTTTTCATGTTTCATGCTTAAAGAAGGTGATTGGAAATAGGTGCCAAATTCAAACCAACCTTCCCGAGTTAGCTGAAGAAGGATCCATTTGGCTACAACCAGAAGAAATTTTGGACTAGCGTGAGCATCACCTACGTCAGAGAACCATCAAGGAAGTGATAGTCGAGTGGAAAGATACAACTCCAGCAGATGCCACTTGGGAACTAGTTACCATTCTGCAGCAGTTTCCACATCTCAAGCCTTGAGGACATGGTTGTTTTTAAGGGAGCGGACATGTTAGGGTCCTAACCCACACATAGGTAGAGAAATATATTCAGATGTAATAAAGGTCAATATTAATAAGGTATTTCAATAAAATAGAATAAGGCGGATGTAATACGACCTAATAGAAGTTTCTTCTTCTAGAAGGATCTTCCTCTAGATGCTTCTCTTGATAGACATATTTAGTATAAATAAGGGTCAAGGGTATGAAAACCCTAGCTTGGAGATTATTGTAATAGAGCACTGCTCGACTGGAGGTTTCCCTCTCAAAGAGGCCCATGAACATTGCTTTCTGAATCATAGTGCTATTTCTGTTGTTCTTATATCATTTCTATGTTATTGTGGAGATTATGTTGGTTATATTACTATTATTCTGCCATTTCTAGCATTTTATTTCTGTTCTGCATACTTTTTATATCTGGTATATTACATATCCACTGTGACAACATAAGTTTCATACGTAGGAAGAGGCTCTCCAGGAAACCCTGCAACTGGAAGAAAACCAATATTAGAAGACAGATCCATCCGTGGAGGAGCTGAAACAGGATCTAAATAACTTAACATTTTAGCTAAACCAGAACAAGAACAAGGACAATGGTGTGAGATCTGTAAGAAAAAAGGTCATGATCCATACCACTGCCTAATGATGCAGAATTACCAGACAATACCGAAGAGCTCGTATTGAAACTTTTGCAAGTCAGTAGGCCACAATGACAAGGACTGCATAACCATGGATTTGATGAGGGAAAGAACATCAAATGAATATAGGGTGCAGGACTAAATGATGACCGGGAAAGCCACACCTCAGTTTAACCAAGTACCAACCCCCTACAACACTTCACAACAACAGTATAACAATGCGCAACAACCATACAACACTGTGCAGTCGCAGTATAATACCATGCAACCACACTATAATACCGTGTAGTATAACCAGGTGCCTTAGTATAACATGTTGCGAGGGGATCGAGCTGGCTACAGAGGCGGAGGAAGAGAAAGAGGAGGCTTTGGAAGATGTAGAGGACCAGTGGTATGTCATAATTTTCAACAACCAGGAGACTACGCATGAGAATTTCCACTCCCACCAGCAACTTGTATGTATTGTCGTGCATCAAATCATGACATGGAAGAATTCCCAACACTATTAGGGAAGATCCAGGAGAAGAGAAATCAAAACAATTAGAATGTTTAGTGGATTTCAGCAGAAGTGATGGATGAAGGAAGAAACATCAACATAGTTACATGTGGAGGAGATAAAATAGGAAACGACACAATATGACAAGAGCCAACACAACACCAATGGGTGAAGAAGAATGTCGAACCAAGGAAGTTGTTTGATGCGCAGAAAAAGAAGGAGAGATTCAAGCAAGCCAAACAATAATTCCTGAAGCTAGAAATTGTGTCGACATCAACTGTGCAACATAGTAAGGAAGTACCAGAGTATGATATGCCTCCATCATTGGATCAAGCTAAAGAAACAAAATCCCTCAGACAAGTAAGTACGATTAAAGGCTTTTTTCAATCATGTGTAAAACTAAATGATCCATCCTCTATTAAAATTACAAAATATGATAGAAAGATTTAGCATAGAAGAAAAAGGAAACCTAGAACAAAAAACAGTCAATCACCTGCATACAAGGAGAAGAACAAGTAGGGAATTTAGGTTGAATGCCAACATTGGAGATTTTAACGTAGGAGATATTATACTAGATTTAGGATCCAAAGTCAATGTATTACCCAAGAAGAAATGGAAATGTATGGGAGAACCCACATTAGGATATTCACCCGTTCAGTTGAAACTAGAAAATCAACATAAATTTCTACCAATTGGAAGACTAAAAGGAGTGACAGTAGACCTGGACGGAGTATGGACTAATGTTGACTTCTAAGTAATTGAGATAGTGGATGACACAAAACCTTATTCAAAATTTCTTGGCTTGGATTGGGAATTTTATGACCAGTCCATAATCACCTTAAAGACAGGGAAGATGACCTTTGAGTCAAGAGAATACTGAGTCATTGCGCCATTGGAGCCTACTTGCTTGGACCTTGAGTGAATTAACTAGTTGTAAATAACAACTGCATGAGATGAATATTATGTAAACCCAACTGCAGATGGGGTACTCAGTTAGCGAAGCATCACCTCATGTGTGTTAGAATTAGATATGAGCTTAGAAAATTAGCAACAAAGGTTACACGAAGTCTCCACAAGAAGATGCATAAGAATAGACCATGCAATAAGATGGGTAGGTATAGAGATAAGGGAACCTCCCATATTCCATGGGGTGAATGAATTAGAAGCATTATTAACATGGTACAAAGATGAAGTGTTATAAAATTAGAGACTCTTATCCCTAGATATAGAACTCAAGGAAACACCTGTGAGATGGTGGGGTGCACACAAAGAAACAGTCAAGGACTGGTATCAATGTAAGCAGTTACTGTGATGTAGAAATATGATGGACAAGGGGAACTAGTAGAAAAATTGGAGAGGTACATAGCACTATGGAAACTGACACCACCAGAGGAATGACCTCACCATTTTGTGCACACATTAGAGGGAATCCCAGGAAACTGGTATACAGACCAAGAACTGCATAGAGGAACTAGGAGATGGAAAATATTACAACAAAACTTTACCATTACTTTCTAATTTGAGCATGAGAACCCCAAAATAGACACAAAACTTAAACAAATTAGAGGGGTGATATTCATTAAGGAACCAGAATTTGAACTTATAACAGGAAACAATAGCAAAACAAACAGACAATGAAAGAACTTTTGTCATTCTACCATGTGCAGGAAGAAGCACCAGATGAAGATGACTCACGCGATATGCAGATTGATGAAGTTGAAGGCGAGCGAGAAGTGGAAGGTCCACCTATGGAATCATAAGTAACTGCTACACCGATAAACATGAATAAAGTCAACATTGGGACACTTGAGAATCCCAAAATGGCCAGCATTGGAGACTATTGGGATGAACAAACAATGGAAAGTATAACAAAGTTATTGCATGAGTACAATGACCTGTTCCCAAAAAAGTTCATAGAAATGAAAGGCATAGAAGGAGAGATGGGAAAAATGAAGATACAGCTGAAATTTGAAGCCATACCAATCAAACAACAACCATATAGACTAAACCCGATATACAAGAAAACATTCAAAGCTGAGATCGATAGGATGTTGGAGGATGGAATCATAGAACCTGTAAAAGAATCTGAATGGCCAAGCCCGATGGTATTTAAGGAGAAGAAACAAGGGGGGATACAAATATGTTTCGACTTGAGGAAGTTGAATGATGCGTTCCTACGTGACCCATTCCCTACCCCGTTCACAGATGAAGTCTTGGAGAATGTAGGAGGACAAGAAGCTTATTCATTTACTGACAGATTCTCATGATACCATTAGATCAAGATAGCACCAGAAGATAGATACAATACCACTTTTGCCACATAATGGGGATCCTACTAGTATACAATCATGTCATTTGGATTGGAGAATGCACCAACAATATTTTCTAGATTAATCATAGCTGCATTTAAAGAGTTTATCCACTAGTTTCTAGAAGTATATCGAGACGATTGGATAGTCTATATTTTGTTGAAGGACCATGCAGAGGTCTTACGGATAATGTTAGAAAAATGTAGGCAATGACATATATCATTAAATATCAAGAAGTGCATCTTCAGAACACCTTTTGGGATACTATTGGGCCATATAGTATGCAGGCAAGGCTTGCTAGTAGATCCTTCCAAGATTGTCGTAATTGTTAACCTTCCACCACCAAAAACAGTCTGCCAATTAAGAGTGACATTGGGACACAAAGGATACTACAGAAAATTTATAAAGGGGTATGAGCAGATCACTGCGCCAATGATACATTTCTAAGGAGAGACAAAAAGTTCCAGTGGAATGAGGATTGTCAACACAGTCTGGATACCCTAAAAGAGAAGATGGTAACCGCACCAATACTAGTATTCTCAGATTGGGAAAATAAATTCCATGTACATGTAGATGCATCCGCCATAGCACTTGGAGCTATTCTAGCGAAGCCAGGAGAAGGAGAATTGGACCATCCTATAGCATTTGCTAGCAGAAAACTGTCATAATTGGAGAAGAACTACAACACCACAAAGAGGGAAGGCTTAGCTATGGTCTACATGCTTCATAAGTTCATGAATTATTTATTGGGAAAACATTTAAAGATGTTCACAGACCATTCAACGCTCAAATACCTCGTCAACAAGCCAATGTTGGGGGGGAGGATTTGTAGATGGTTATTACTATTTCAAGAATTTGAATTTGAAGTGATAGTCAAACCAGGAAAGTTGAATGCATGACCTCATCACCTGTTGCAGATTAATAATGGGGAGGAACCTATGAATCTAGAGGAAAAATTTCCCAACGCATAGTTATTTTCAATCAAGATATCCGATGAATACTTCACAGACATCATCCAATACTTGAGTGTAGGCACTATGCCACAGGAATACAACACTGCGTAGAAGAAAAATCTTGTAGTCAAGGTTGCAGATTGCCAATTGATTGTAATACACTTATACAAAATGGGTGCAGATAACATATTGAGGAGATATGTTCTAGACCATGAAATACCAAGGATCTTAGTAGAATCCCACGAGGGAATAGTAGGAGGACGTTATGCAGGAAAATCTATCACGCGGTATTACACGCAGGACTATGGTGGCCGACCATTCATAGAGACTCAAAGGACTATTGTCAGAAATGTGATGTATGTCATAGGTTTGGTAAACTGAATAGAAGGGACGAGATTCCCCTCTGACCCCAAGTAACATTGCAGGTATTCGACAAATGAGAAATAGATTTTGTGGGACCAATTCACCCACCAACAAAAAGGTCACGAGCGAGGTACATTATCATTGTGACAGAATACCTGACAAGATGGGCAAAATAAACACCAGTAAATGATTGAAACGCAGAGACAACAACATACTTATTGTTTGAGCAAGTGATCACTATATTTGGCTACCCAAGGATTTTGATGAGTGACCAAGGCACTCACTTCATCAACAACACTATTAAGGCTATGACTAAGGAGTTTGAAGTTTATCAAAATGAGAAAATATTTCTCAAACTTATGGGATTCAACAATAGATATTATTGAAGACTACAAGATTCCTCATGTGCAATTTATTGGAAGATATATGCCCTTATCAAATTATCTTACATATGTGCAACAACAGGTAGAATCAAGGGAAAATGGAATCAATAATTTGAATTTTTGGAACCTGGAAAACCTTAGACAGTTTCTTACTCATCCAACTAAATGTTCAAAATAAATTGATAAATTTATCAAAGTTTTCATTTGGATGAGAGTAAATTGCTAAGAAAATTTATCGATGTAAATTAAATAAGGAAATTCCCCAACCTCCATTAATTGCACTTATGTTAAAGAAAGTTTCCTAGTGGCAAAGTCACATGCAAATGCAAGTGGAAAAAGTTATCAAAGGTGACATTGGAACTCATGAGAATATCTCTCCTTAATATCTGCTAGAAAATCAAATCAAATATCTTGTCCTATCAATTTGATCAAATGAAGGAATCATTTCTACAATCTAGCATCTTTTCTTCTATTTATTGTAATTTTGTAGAGAGTTAAAGGGGTTGGAAATTATGAAAATAGGGCTTTGTACACTATTGTAAAAGCCATAATTTTGATATTTGAAGACTCAGAAGTGGCATTGGTTATATGATATTTCATTGGTTTTCGTACTACTATTCAAGGTTAATGAAATATTGATTTTTGCAAGCCATATTATTCTACTATCATATTTTTTTAAGAATCAAGGTTTATGATCTAAATTTATGCATTGTTGTTATAATTTATATGAAATATTTATGTTATTTCATTCTTAACTGAATTTGATATGAACATGAACATGATCATGAACATGAACATGCACATTAATGACTTTTTGGTAACTATTTACTGAGTATGCTATTGATATGCATTAGCTTTAATCACTATTCTTTGACTATAAGAACTACTTTTGTGGTCTGAAAAATGATCTTTGTTTCATGTTTCATTTATGTTATTGAATGTGAGTATACATATTGGTGTTTTCTTGGTAACTATTTACTAAGTTAAAACTAAAGTGTATTTATTTTAAATGTTATCAAGTTATGTGAACTATTTATGCATCTTAATAAATTATCTTTTATCTCATATTCATTAGAATATTCTCTTTTACTACCAACTGGAATGTTACAAATTACTTCCACTATTCCAGTTAGGATAATGTAGTTGTAGAATAGAATTAGATTAGTCCATTTATTTTTTTGCATAGTAGTTTAAAAGAGATTCAAAGAAAATATACTTTCGAGGAGAAATTCTCCTTAGTGGAAATAGATCCCACATTCTAGTGAGGATCACCATATCAAATGAGTATAGGCCTAATTGAAGCCTTCATCAGGCGATTTTGCACGTTGTTTGACAAGCATTTTTCTAGGAATCAACATTTTGGCACTAGAAGGAGGGCCACTAATAATGAAAGGAATGTAGAGATCCATGCAACATTGATACCCATTCAATAATATCATCATCGACCTCAACCCATTTATTAAATTCAATCTCTAATTCTCCTTCTAAGATAAAATTTCTAACACTAGAGATTGACATCCATGAGTCGTCTTCACATATTAGATCTTAAGAATTCACACAACCTATTCAACATGAGACCTCAGATACTCATATCACTCAGGAGAGAATACAAGAGATCCCAAATTATGAAATAGATCAGGAAACTTTACCATTATATCAAGATATTGCGATTGAATCTATGTGCCAAGTTATTGATCAAAGAATTATATATTTGGAAGAACCCACTTTAAATATTCCCCCTAAATGATAGCTTCCATAAATTTTGACGAGAGAACATAATAGAAAACTTGGATAGGAAACCATTAAGAATATCATACCATCTAAGGGAAAAATACTTAAACATAAAAACCAACTAGTCATCCTTACACTATAATAAGTAACCCTCTCTCTATTCATAAAGTATAGCAAGAATAATTCCCTACTGAAAGTGAATTATTAGTGGAAGGTGAACCCCAAATTTTAACTCCTTTAGCTAGTCCTCCTTATTAACCTTTTCCTTATCATCCTACATCTCTTGATTCCCAAGGGAATCTTCACAGAACTCCAGTTATGGTTGGTGTCAATAAAACTAGAAGACATTGTTTAATCGGTTGAGCAATCAATGTCCTAGGAGATCAACATGACTTATCAAAACATCCCAAAAATTTATTGCCTAAGTTTGAACCTGATAATAGAGAATCTTTGGAAGATCACATTAAAAAATTCATGCTATCACCGATTCTGATGAATGTAGAAGAAGAATATGTATTATGTATATTATTTCCATATAATTTTGAAGGAAAAGCATATACATGGTATTTTTCTTTGATAGCAAAATCAATAACTAATTGGGATACTTTTGAAATATTATTCATGAAAACATTTGGTGATTATAAAACTCCAACCACTTTAGTTCTCAAATTCTCAAGATTAAGAATGAATTGAAAGGAAAAAATCAAATATTTGTGACTTTTCTAAATAGAATACCTGAAGAATCACGCTCCCCAAATCAACGTTCTTCTAGAATTTTATACCATTTCTATCCCTTCCTCAATTTCTATTTTTGTTAAAAGAGCATCCAAAAGCACATTAGATGAAATTTGGAAGAAAATTTAGAAGTAGAAATGAAAATGATGATAATATCCAACAAAAATCTTGTTGAAGAGAGGAGAGCCTTACCTCCCACTAGGAAGGTCATGTTTAAAGAAGAAAAGAAAGATAAATATGCTCTCGACCTTGAAAGATTACATAAATGATTCAAGAATATGGTTAATGACATCATTTACATTAAGAAAAATGTAGCAGAAGAATCAAAAAATAAAAAACCATGGAGACCTTTTATCAAGAGAAATAATTTTCCACCACTAGGTAATCAAATTTCTATTGCTATTGAAGAAGAAAAAGAAGAAGAATAACTATATCACGATGAGGAACATGTTGAAAATTATGAAGTCAACCTCACTTGGGACACTGTAGATGGAATTATTGATGAATAAGAAGACTCACTTAGTGAAGAAGAAAATGCAATCCAAACCATAAGTAAGGGTCCTTCTGCGAGTACTTCAACACCATCTCCCATCACTGCACCTAAGAAAATTGTCCCCCAAGACAAAACAATCACTAGGAATTTATTGATTTTTGATCAGCTAGATTACAACTTGGTGGAGGATATGAAGAGAACTACAAAAAACATTTGTTTATGTGAATTAACAAAGCTAAAATAATAGAAAAAACAATTTACTTAACAATGTTGAAAAATAAATGTCTACAAGTTCAAGTAAATACAAACAAAAAATTGCTCAAATTTCCTCTTCAAATAAGAATAAACAAGTCAACGCCAATTATGTGCTAATAGGAGATAAGTCCATCTCACACACACCGCCCTTTCTGTTAACATTTGAAATCTTCAACATTAATTTTCATAATTGTTTGGTAGACTCTAGAGTTTCATTGAACATAATGCCATATTATATTTGCAAGAAAAATAAATCTCAACCCTAGAAGTTTGCCATACAAATTGTGCAACATGAGAGAACAAGAGTTAAAGTTTTAGGTGAACTAAAGGATGTTTTTATTAGATTATCTTTGTTAGAATATTCAAGAATAGTGAGAGGGGGGGTGAATGAGTATAGATTTATTTCAACAATTTTAAACTTCAATCACTACATAAAAATTAACCATTAATCATGTGATTCATCATCACAATAAATCATACACATTGCACACACATTTTTACATGGAAATCCAACTGGGAGAAAACCATGGAAACTTTTCTTAAGTAGTTTCAAGATTTTACAAGCACCAACTTGAAGGAAGAACCCACTCCATGATTTTTCTAGAACCTACTAGAAGGATACACAAATCCCTTTGGAATATTTTAAATGATGATACAAGATCAAATCAAACTTCAAATACAATCCCAAAATACTTCTTAAATCTGCATACAAAACTGCTCAGAACTGTACCTCAAATCTACAAACTTGTAAGACTCTGCACGAGCCCAATTTTTCATTTCTGATTTTGAAACTTGGACCTCGGATATTAGGATATATTCTTATTCTAATGAAAGAAGTGGAATTCTATTTTGACCAACCAAGTTTCATATATAACCATTTTATCTCGAACACCTGTTTGGGACTAGTTTTTGGATTAGTCACAAACCCTAACTTCCAACAAGTATAACTCCATACATGTAATGAATCAAGATTTGAAACTTGTATCCAATATTCTTAGATATCATCTCTAAAATTCCTCCAATTTTCACTCCTTCAATCATTCCCGGAAAAACATTTATAGCAAAAATGCAAAGATGACTTGTTTTGAAGAAGAAAACCCTAGTTTTAAAAACCTCAACTTCCACTAAGTATAAATTCCAACCTGTAATGAGTCAAGACCGGAAATTTGTACCCACGATTCTTATCTATCTCTTCTAAAACAATTCCAAGTTTTTCTATCTGAATCATTCTATAAAAAAAATTATATCAAAAATTCCAAGATGACCTTCAAAGAAAACCCTAGAACAAATCATCACAAGACTTCATATTCCCTTGGAATTTTTCCCTTATTCACTTCATCTTCCCTTAGAAATTTGTTCCTCTAGTCTTAAATTCTCTCCTCATCCTTGGCTAAGTAAAATTGGTGTGATCCAAATTCCAAATGAGGATCCTCTTATTTATATGAGTCTTCTCCACATGAGGGGGTGAGACCAAGGGTCACAACTTTTGGGTTGCACCTCTTCCTTAAGGATGGTCGACCTTAGGGGATTATTTTACTTTAATTTATGGGATTATTCTCTTGGATTTAGGGGATTCTTCACTTGGATTTAGGGTCTTATTCTCTTGGTTTAGGGGCTTCTTCACTTGGTTTTAGGAATTATTCAAGGCTCCTTCAAGGCTTGTTGGCACAGGGGCAGACCCAGGGTTCAACGCTCAATAGTGCAGCAACAAAGTCCTAAATATCATCCCTTTCGACAACACATGTGAAGCAGATGAAGTCTCACCCTAGGTAGAGGTAGGGGTGGTTGCAAGAATCAGGTGTTTGCAACCTTAGCTGGGACACATATCTGTGATTATATCCTTTACATAACACTTAACATCATTCATTCATCACTATTCACCCTTATTGTACTTCACAGATAAGACAGAAAATCACAATACTTGCTCAAATATAAGATATTTCAGTGCTTAGCAGCAATAAAACATATTAGATCCTATAGATCAGCACTAAGCATCCTCATACACATCATATATACTATTCATATACATCTAGAGAATCACAAAGCATAAGAAAATCTATCTAATCATGGCATAACACTTAGCAAGATAGTGAAAACACAAGGAAGCAGCAACACAAATCAAGACACACAGGTTTATGTGGTTCATCCCCACCCAGGGTCTACGTCCACAAAGTCTTATTCTTCCTTATTAGCTTTGGTCAATCTGATTACAAAACAGAGCTTAACTTGTACTCCACATAGGATAGGAGATCTACGCACACCTCACCAGATCCTCCTTCCTCGAGTATATCTAGCACAAAGACTTCTTACAATCCATGCACTCAACACTTACAACACTTGCACTCATCTCTGCAAGCCTCTTACAATCGTGCACATAGCATTTACATTCGATCACACAGATCTAATTACTAGCACTAAGCCATTGACACTTCTTACATTGCCTAGATACTTATTTATACTTTACAACATAGGCCTAAAACATGGGTAAACCCATGGGTTGACATCCCTTTCCCATTACATTAACCCAAAACCATAAAAGGGCCCCAAAAGTGGGTTGAGATCCATTGATCTCTACTTCGTCTGGTGCTCCATGTTTGATAGGGTGTCGATGTCCAAAAATGGTCAAATATGACCAAGTGTTCCTCAAAACTTGGTCAAGGGCCAACAGGCCCCCAACACTCACCTATGACTCGTCTTGAGTCACTTTGGTTTGATCAACTCCACTTTGAATGTATCGATATTGGCCTGAGATACTTCGACTTGTTGTAGTGCGAAATACTCTTGCTCAGTGACCTCCTAGATCACTACGTCATTTACTGGTCCTTCCATGTGTTGTTCTATAGTGATGACAACCTTTTCAACCTCGACTGCCTGACTCTCAACTTTAGTGAATAGTTGGCATGCTTTCTCTTGAAGTATTTGAAGTCGTTGAGAGACTTCCATCACTTTACTTTGCAGCATGTGTACCTGTTGTTGGGTGTTGCATTGTTCTGGAAATCACTTCATTCTTTCAGCTGGGGTTAAGGCCTTTTGATGCGCTTGTAGCATGTCTGCATGTTTCTTTGCTTCTTGGAGCTGTGCTTCTAATGTCTACAATTTTGGGTTCTCTATGAGGTTCTCATAAGTCTAGGTGCTTCTAGCGCTCAGCTACTTACATTACAAAGGCAAGGTTTTTAATATGTCAACTGCACTGCAAGCAGTTGCCTCCCTCAAATCTCTTACTTCTTATGGAGTCTCGGGCACAGTACAAAGTTCCAGATATGTGATACGTTGCTGAAGTTGTTGGATTATTTATTCAAGTTGTGACACCTGTTGTGGTATGCGTTCTTCAATTTTCACTTCAATGACCATCACAGAGCGAAGTGATCTATGAACTCTTTCCTGTACTTCAAGTTGCTCTGCTAGCAACTGGTCCTTGCTCTGCTGTAACTGTGCTTTTTCCTCCTCCCACTTCGCTTCTAGGGAAATATTTTGTTGTTGTACCTTCCTCTATTGTATTATATGTGTGCTCTGTACTTTTTCCAAAGCTTGGGTGGCTTGCACTATTTGTTCTTGAGCTTGTCGAAGGTGAAATTCGACTTTCTCAGCGATCTGGCATAAACGGGTGGGCTCATCACATGTTCCTGTTGTTTCAATTGTTAAGGGTGCCGTAAAAAATTCTCTGCTGGACTGGAGTGCCTGTTGTACTTCTTGAAATTCACCCTTGAGTCGGCTGAATATCTCCTCCTTCTTCGCTTGTTGCCTATCTATGATCTCTAGTGAAGCATCATTAAGCATAGCGATCAAAAAGTCGAAGTCATCCTATGTAAGGCTAGTTTTGAATGTAGTCTGGGTGGCCTTAGTTTTCTTTTGGGATGAGGGATTTGGTGGGGTAGTATTCCTTTTATTGGAGGGATCCTCCTCCTCTCCAAGAAGAGTAACCTTGCCTTTGTTTTGCTCAACTTCTGTGCCACCTATTTCTTCATCGTAACCTCCCTTCGCAGGTGAGATCGAAGTGGTCTTCATGGATGTGCTATGGACATATTGAATTTCCACATCCTTCTTAGTCTTGCATGGTCCAGGTGTATCCAACATAGCTTCATGGATATCCACGTCGGACATCTCTGTGGGGTCTACTGCAAAAAGGAGGTCCACCGACCATGCCTTGGTAATCTGCTCCAAGTCTTCTTATGTCAACTTATAGTATGAATGGAGTTGTTGTTTGTGCTCATCATCGCATGCTGTGATATAGGTGAAGTGGTGGTCTACGCTAAATTTGATCAATGGTCTAAACCTATGAAGTGTGTTTGGTGTGAGGCATGGTGTATAATAGATTTCATTCTTAAATTGATTGTAATAAGTGTGGAAGATGACATTGGACTACCACTGCTTGTTCATGTCGCTGGAGTACCACAACATATATAACTTTTCGGCCAGTGGTTCGAAGGGTTCTATCTCTGGAAAAGTGGCACCTTCTGGTAGCTCCCAAGAAATGAAATTGATGAGTATGAGCAACCAACTAAAGTGGAAATCATACCCTTGGTCTTGTTCTTGTCTGCAGTCAAGCTCTAGATGATTTACAAGATACTTTGCCCAGTTCATTTGTAGTCCCTCCGTGCACTTCCCTGCGAGGTCAACTACAAATTCAATCACCTATGTGGGTCTATTTTTGTAGACTAAATTCCCTATGATCAGCTGGAAACCGAGGCACACTACTTCATTCTCAATGGAGGATACCTTGTAGCCTTGCGTGCCCTTCTCTACATCGCCATATGTGTCTTTTATTCACTAGGTGAGAGAGTGATCTGTGGTCTTTCTAGGGTAAAAATCATGTCGGTGAGGGCCCTGCATGATTATCCCTATGATCTGATTGATCAGAATCAGATTCACAGTGATGCGGTGGTCCAACCATAAGTATCCTCCGTGGTAGAAAGACAACAACAATCTGATGCATGCATTCACTTCCTGATGCCTCCCGAAATGTAGAATCTTCATTAGATTGAGGAGGGTTGACTGCGCAAGGTTATGGGTCCATTGTTGAGGGACAATATTTGGTTTCATTCCTTTTGTGATAGTTAAGTACTTGTGCGAGGCTAGGGGGATAGCATACTGTAAACCTTGCGATCTCCCAGGTTAAAATCACTAAATTTCAGCACTCTGAGCTTATCCTGGTCAGTACAAACTGCGCGCATTCCTTTCGAGAGGTACGCAATGACCACAACATAGTCGAAGTCTCTGGGTACAGTGTCTTGATTCATTGTGCCGATTAGTGGTGGGATATACTTAGGCAAGATACTTGGGATCATCTTCACAGTGGCGAAGTCGTTTCCGAGCTTAGATCATCTTTCTGAAGGTAGTCAAGATGGTCCTACTCGAGCAGTGGAGGGGGAAGCTAGAAATTCTCCTGAGGACGATGCCTATACACCTATAGACACTCCTCACTCTGACATCACTCTCTCAGTCATTAAGTCAATTATAACTTCTTCAACGATTTTCTCAGCAGCGTTGAGCCCATCTGACATACAAGCTTGGGTCAGCTATCTCGGGTGCGAAAGGAATTTAGAGACTACAGTGAATAGTATGGGAACAAGGCAATGATCTTAGGGTGATTTAATCTTAGGTTTCGTGCTCAAATTATCACTTAGAAAAAGTATTCTCGGTGCGTGGCACGATGGACTAAGTAGGGAAACTTAGCAACGGTCTGCTTGCAACGGGTATGATCCTTCATTAACTCTTGTTCGGCCTGTTATGGCATGTTTCAATGGTTGGATGATGAACCTTTATTACTTTTCTTCTCGTTCGGAGTGGAAGTCGAATGGATATATTGACCCTAATGGATATATTGGTTCATCATGGTGAAGTACTCTATGTCGTTGTTCTGATATCTTAGCGAAGTTCCAATTTTGCAATTTTTTTGTCTGTGAAGTATCTTCTAGAGCCTCTTGTAACCTTACAGTATTAGCCCTTTTCTTTCTTAATTTTCTATCGTTCTTACCAGTGAGCTTCGTCTCAATAATGTTTTTACCATTCTGATGCTTATCTTCTGTTGTCTTAGTTACTTCGCGCTGTTGAAATTATTTCCTAGGGTTCCTGGATAATACTTCTTCTGTATCAAAAATAGGTAACTCAATCTTCTATGGATCCTCTAGTGTTCTCTTAGCCTCGAAATCAAAGTTGCTAGTATTAAATATCTACGATTTTCTCTTCTATTCTTCAATCAAGTGCACGATCTTTCTGTTCATAAAGTCTTTTAACTCTTATTTCTTTTGTTCCAAAACTTCTTCTTCCTGTTTTCGTTTGGCTTGTTCTCCATCAATCCAAGGTTTTCCTATGAGCATGGTAAACGGGGCGTTGTCTTCAACAAATTTAATAATCTCAAAGTCTTCCTCTATAGAAKTTCCATTGACAGTCATAGGTATCTGGGCGAGACTTCCACATAGGTTTACTAGCTTTCCTCTGAATAAACTTGTTCCTCCTAGGGAAGGGATCATGGAAGGATTTCCCATATCTTCCCAATTTCTTTCTKKCATAATGTTCACTTGTGTTTCTTCATCAAGAATAAAGTCAATGTCRAAGTCCCCTATTGTTTCTTTGACTTGCTTATTTTCTTTGAAGATCTCTAATAGCCTAACATGTTGGTGATCATTCAAGGTGTCTTTCATCTATAAAAATATCTTCTCTGATTCCTTCCGAGTTTGTACTATTTCTGGATCTATCTTAGGGTTTTCTTCATTGAGATTCATTCTTTCAATATTAGCAATCATTCTAGGGAAATCCAACACTTCATGGTCCAAATATTTGCAACAGAGACAACTAGGTTTTCCACCAGGGCATTCCTTAGGAAGATGTCCCGGTCTTTTGCAAATATAACAGAGGGTTAACCCTCTCTTTCGTTTAAATGTTCCCCAACTTCTGTTGTACTGCGCACCAGGATCATGGTAGCTAGCCTGCAAAAAACTCTTTCTAGGATCCTGCATCCACATGTTAGTCCAAACATTCTTTCTATGCATAGGTATGACATATATATCATTATACTTATCAAATCTATTCATATCAAACTTTCTTTCATCTATTAATGCCCTAGTTTTGAAGCTAGGACAGAATCTATGAAGCATACCTAGATCCATGCTTTAGAAACAAAAAACATTTCACTTATCTTACTTCTACAGAGCACAAATCTTTTAGATCTAAAAACTTTTGATTATTCTTACCTTTATTTAGAGCATATAGCTTATAGATCTTACCTCTTTTCTGCAGATCTGACTTCTTTCTTTCAGAAATTTCCACTTTTACTTTTCTTAGAGCACAAAGCGTTTAGATCTCGCTTCTTTTCTTCGGATATGATCTTCCTTTCTTCATATCTGACCTTATTCCTAGCACAAACCTTCACAGGTCAAGTAAAAACCTATGCACTAGGGCAACATATCTACACACAAAGCTTTCTTTTGCACAATTTTTCTTCTTCCTTAGTTCCTAGCAATCACAGTTTCAGGTCATGGAAATAGAACCATTTGTTGGCACAGGGGAAGACCCAGGGTTCAATGCTCAAGATCACACCAACATAGCCCTAACTACCAACCCTTTTGGCAACACCCATGAAGCAGATGAAGTCTCACCTGAGGTAGAGGCAAGGGTGGTTGCAAGACTCAGGTGTCTGAAACCTTAGCTAGGACACATATCTGTGATTATATCCTTTACAAATCACTTAGCATCGTTCATTCATCACTATTCACCCTTATTGTACTCTGCAGATAAGACAGAACATCACAGTACTTGCTTATATATAAGATATTTCAGTTCTTAGCAACAACAAAACATATTAGATCTTGTAGATCAACACTAAGCATCCTCATATACATCATATATACTATTCATATACATCTAGAGAATCACAAAGCATAAGCAAATCTATCTAATCATGGCATAACACTTAGCAAGATAGTGAAAAAACAAGGAAGAAACATAACAAATCAAGACCTTACCTGAGGTTCGTGTTTTCACCACCACAGGGCTACATCACAAGTCTTCTTCTTTCGCGCCAGTAACTTTGGTCAATCTGATTACCCATTTTGTAGAAAGCAACTTGTACTCTGCCATAAGATAGGAGATCGCTTTACCTTGCCATATCCTCTTCCCAGGAGTAGATCTAGCACAAAGCCCTTCTTACAATCCGTGCACTCAACACTTACAACACTTACAACAATTACAGCACTCTGTCATGCACAAATCATTTTACATTCGATAGCTCTACAAGCCTCTTACAATCATGCACAAATCATTTACATTCGATCACACAGATCTAATTACTAGCACTAAGCCATCAACACTTCTTACATTGCTTAGATACTTATTTATACTTTACAACATAGGCCTAAAACATGGGTAAACCCATGGGCTGACATCCCTTTCCCATTACATTAACCCAAAACCCTAAAAGGGCCCCAAAAGTGGGCCGAGATCCTGTGATCTTTGCTTCGCCTGGAGCTCCATGTTTGATAGGGTGTCGATGTCCAAAAGCGGTCAAATATGACCAAGTGTTCCTCAAAACTTGGTCAAGGGCCAACAAGGCTCAATTTGTGTACATCTCAAAGTGGGCATGTGGAAATAACGACATGTTATCTGATCCCATTAGGGCCATGATTAAAATCTATGACATAAGGGGACCAGTTTGGAATTATATACACGTATTTCAAGGCTCCTTCAAGGGTCTTCAAATATTATTCAAGTGGACACATCATCATCAATTTTAGAGTCTTCTCGTCTCTGCTTTAAGGATTATTCTAAGGTTCAAATCAATGACAACCAATTTTCCAACAATATACCCCTTTGGAATTGATGGAATCTTAGTAAAATAGCTATCCTCCCATTTTATTTGTGCTCTGATCCTAATGACTATACTTTCCTCTTGTATTCATGTTGACTCCCCTTGTGTTCACACTTCTAGTTTTATTGTTTTTCTCTCCTCCTTTGACATATATGGAAAAGGGTAACTCCCCATTACAGTATTCCCCTTTTTGTTCTCATAAAATATTATGAAAATCAATTTGGAGCATGAATTCCTCCCATTTTTTGTCGAAGATACTCAAAGGTCTCCCTAGGAAAATTCTTCGTGAAGATGTTTGTAATCTATTCTTTTATCCCAATGTACTCCAACTTGATATTATTTTCTAATAATTATTCCCGCAAAAGGTGGAACTTAATAGAAATATGTTTGGTCCTCGAATGAATCACTGGATTCTTGGAGATTCTTATAGCACTGGTGTTGTCATAGAGTATCAGAATAGGATCATCATATATCACTTGTATGTATTGCAGGGTTTTCTTCATCCAGATAATATGAGTACAATATGTTGTTCATGTGATATATCCTGCTTATGTTGTGGATAAGGATATTGAATATTGCTTCTTGCTCAATTAGGGCACTAAGTAGTCACCTAAGTAGAAATTTGCTCCACTTGTACTTATTATGCCATCAATACTTCCTACCCAATCTTCATCCATTTAGATGACCTCAGTTAACTCATTTCCTTTCGAATATCATTGCCAAAAATTTGTTGTTCCTTTAAGATATCTGAAGATCCTTTTCATTACTAGAACATGGATTTCCTTTGGTGTCTCTTGAAATATTGCGACCTTGCCAACTTCTTGCATTACATATGGTCTTGAAGCTATCAAATAGAGTAGACTACCAATCATTGATCTATAGAGTCTTTGATCTACTTCTTAATATTCATCATATTTTCTCAACTTGCAACTGGTAACCATAGGAGTACTCACAAGTTTACAATATTCCATTTTGAACTTCTTTAACATTTCCTTGATGTACTTGGTTTGGGAAATGAAAATTACTTCATCTATTTGAGATATTTGGAGTCCCAAGTTTTAGCACTAGAATTCACCTTGTGATTGCAGAGAAGGTAATCCCAGTAGCCATCAGAGTTTAGGTGGATGTTGGTTTTATATGGATGGAGGTCAATGGACAAAACTCAGAATCTGAATGATGTTTCAACATAGAACTAGACAAGAAATGTACAGGGAAGTGAGGGACACATTAACTTCAGTCAGGAAAATTGAGTTAAAGTGAGAGAAGAGGGAATACTTAGTGAGAGAAGTGAACGAGACCACTATGGGCATTCGGACTTCTAGCAACTCGAAGATGAAAAAATCAAACTCAAGAGCAGTCCTGAGTTCATGCGTCAGACACCGAAATGTGTTGCAAGCAACACAATAACAAAAACATGATGATCAAACCTCCATCATCCTACAACTGTGACAGCTCAACTGGATCCTCCATTCCCAAGCCATCCAGTGTGAGAGGGAAAAGACAACACATGGAAATGAATGAAACTGATCATGACACCACCATGATCAAAACTACATCATAACATTATAATGATCCTTGGTTGGATCCTCCATACATGATTGTTTCATACATCATTTACAGACAAAATGGAAAGAAACATGAAAATGACTTCTATTAACATGAAAGTCTCAAATCGATTACATAACCAGAGAACATCTCTGGCATCAAAAGAATTACAAAATTGGGAGCTCTGCTCAACCTAGAACCTGCAAAATATGACTCAAAACTACATATATATAGCCAAAATAATACACCAACAACAACAGAGGCATGCTCGAGCTTCTCATCCAATGCCAGACATCTGTGTCTCCTCAGTCAGATTGCACCTGCAGTTTTGCTGTCAGACGCAAGCTCGGACTTCTTGGGCTGACAAACTACCTGTTGTGCTTCTTATATGTTTAGTAAAATGCACTCATTAATTATCAATCTGAGATTCGTAATCAATAGAGTTACAAGACACCAGTAAGAAAGGTAATTTCTAATGTCATGAGTATAGAACTAAGCTAGATTATGCATGCTGGAAACAAATCAAAATAACAAACTGCAATGGACTTGGTTGTCTTTCAAATAGAGGCTATCTACTCCATTATGGCACATGCAAGTATGAGATGGAGTTGGTTTGACAGATCAACTCTACTATTTGACGCAAAAAACTAACTATGCAATCCACACTTTTGAAATGGAAATCACACATCAATCATCAAGACATGGCATGGGTAGTTCAATAGTCAATATACTGAGTATGTTGTGGTTCACACTGTGTTGTTGTGAACTTCACTAGTTCTCCTTCAAATATGTCTGACTACTGCTGCCAACATTCATGTCTAAGAACCAAATTCATAAAAACAAAGCATATGTAAAAACAAATCAATTAAATATCTCTAAGCAATCATATGATGGAAATCCTAGTCTAAGTTGTACTGCTATCATCTAATAGAGTTAAATATTCAGCTAATTTAACATTTACACTATTGAAAACAAATGCTAATGCTAATCTACAAAGATGCTGACCTTTGTTGGGTGGTGGACCCTTGCCGCTTCAATATGTTAGCTACTGAAGTCTACAGTAAGCTTGTCTTCAACCCACACATTTCTCTCACTCAAATCTCAAAACATAACATCAAACTTTTGTCAACAACTCGACTCATATTCAATCATAGACAATCAAGACATGGAGATAAATGACGTTCTTCTATTAGTCTTCACTCAGAATATGTTCTGCAATATCACACGCTTCTTCACAAGTTGGTAATATGCTAACTCTCCTACACTTCCACCATCCTTGCCATGACTATTTAACAGTCTTAGTCGTGAAACACAAGGAGGTGAAGTGATTTGAAAATCAGTCAAATGTTTAAATTTAATTATTCAATTAAATATTTTAGCTTCATCCTCATGACATGAAGTGCATGAGGATGAGGCAAACAACAAACTATTATAACATAGCCTTGCTAAAGAAAATAAACATCCACCAATTGTCTTGGGTGATCTGCAGCTAAACTTGGTACATCTGGCTCTCTATATTGGTACCGGATCATGACAGGTAGATGGTACCAGATCACAACAATGCACAAATGGTGGTACTGGATCGTGACAATCCATGGTCGTTGGTACTGGATCGCAACAGATGAGATTTAGTACCGGATGCGTTTGGTACCGGATTCAGACAGTGGCAGTCTTGGTGCACAAGTACCGGATAACTGAGTTGGTATAGGAAGGTTGGATTTATCTAGAGGTCAAAGATTATACATGGAAAATTGAAGCATTAGTACATGAAATATTTAATTCCCTAACTCAATAAACCACAAAATGCATGAATTAACTATACTTTACCTTATGACCTTATCACTGGCTAATGGTAGAGTTCTTGTCATTCACCCAAGCTTAGGTAAGCCAAAAAGGTATAGATGAAGAGTATAATAGGGTAATGGGGATGTCAATTTTGGGTCTCAACATTCCCCCATGCCAAAATCATTGCATGTCCTCATGCAACTGAAAACAAACCCAAAAATTTTCAAAACTTGAGACTGTGTTCTTTACTTTGGTGGATCAATGATGTTGATGGTTGAGGCCTCTTCTTTCAGCTCCCTTTTTATGACCCTAACGTATTGTAGGATTCATAGTACCTTCTTGAGCTTGTTATAAGTCTCTTCATGGTCGTCTTGAAGTTGTTGGCTAGTTGCTTTCAATTGCTCATTTTCCTTTTTGATATACCTGTCCAATAGTTGGTATTCCTTCACTTCTTGTTTGAGTTCTTGATTTTGTTTTTGCAGTTCCCCAATATTTTTCTTCATTTGT
>SNQJ01S0056392.1:17266-53352 GCA_010110895.2 Picea sitchensis | reverse complement strand
TCATAGGCATTCTTTCCTCATGAAGACATTGAGTAAACAACAATATATTTAATCTAGGTCATTCATTTGTCATCGATTTAATTAATCATGACCGTCCATATATCACCATTTTCACTCCACTTGTCATCTTATTGTTGCTCCTTCTCATCACATCAAGCCAGGCATCGATGTACTTGATTGAAGAGAGACATGGTGGAGCGCAAACAATGTCTTGGATATGAATTCCACAAAGTCATTGCAGTAGCAAAATCCGATTTTCAAATATTTGAGTTGGGGAAAATGCCTTTTTGTTCTTGGGATTCTATAATAAGCTCAAGGTAAGTAGTTTGTTGCTTAGCAATATAATGCCTTGGTGATAGATTCCTTTCCTTTCCTAAATATTTTCCATGCCCGTGTCCATGCCATTGTAATGAATTGAATTTGGGATCATTTTGGTATGTTGATCCATGAGAGGGCGATTGTAATATGCAGGAAGGTGTTGTTCTTGTTATTGTGAGAGGAGATAGTAGCTACAATGGGTAAGGAGAAGATGCACATCAACATTGTCACAATTGGTCACATGGACTTTGGGAAGTCAACAACGACTGGGCATATTTTGTACAAGCTTGGTGGTATTGATAAGCATGTGATATAGAGGTTTGAGAAGGGCATCGTGGTAATGAATTAGAGATATGTAAATTATGTTTGGGTTCTTGACAAGCTCAAGGTTGAGTGTGAGCGTGGTATCACCATTGAAATTTCCTTCTTGAAGTTTGAGACCATCAAGCATTATTGTACCACCATTGATACCCCTGGTCACCACGACTTCATCAAGAACATGATCATTAGTACCTCACAGGTTGTATTCTCACATTATATACATTGCAATTTATTTCCTTCATTGTGCTTTAATTTAACTGGCACTATGCTTGTAGATGTGATTTTTTTTTTTAACCGGAATTGGAGAATTTTATATTAATATGGGCCAAAAGGAAAAATCATAGAGAGTACATATTTGTTGTTTCAAAAATGTTCCCCATAAACATAATTTGATTTTTCATGATACCCGAGACTTCCTTTCCCAACTTTTCAATAGCTATATATATATATATACTAATTTGCCAACTATAACCTAGATAGAAAACATTCCATAGATGTGATTGTTGTTGTAGGTTTATTGTGTCGTATTAATCATTGATTCAACTACTGATGATTTTGAGGTTGGAATTTCCAAGGATGGTCAGACACATGAGCATGCTCTCTTAGGCTTCACTTGGGGGTGAAGCAAATAATTTATCATTGTGACAAAGTGGGTTACAAACTATGCAACATTTCACTTCATATCAGTTGCATTCCATACCATTTTTATCCTAATATGTTATTTATTTCCCCTCCTAATAACTATATCATATTTCTCTAGATGGATGCTACTAATCCCAAGTACTCAAAGGCTCATTAGGATGAAAAGAAGGTCGGCTACAACTCTAACAATATTCCCTTCATTCCCAACTCAAGGTTTGAGGGAGACAACGTGATTAAGCATTTTACAAAATTGGATTGGTACAAGGGCTCGAGACATGATCTATGAGCCCGAGCATCTCTCAAATAAGCCTCTCATGTAACTTGCCACTTCGTGATGTTTACAAGATTGGAAATATTGGAACTATGCCAGTTGGTTGTGTGGACACTTGAGCTCTCGAGTCAGGTATGGTAGGTACTATTATTCCCATTGGGCTCATCACCGAAGTTAAGTTTGTAGAGATGCACCACGAGGCATTACATGAAGCTTTGCCTAGTGATAATGTTGGCTTCAATGTTAGGAATGTTGTTATCAAGAATCTCAAGCGAGGGTATGTGGCTTTTGTAAACTATACCTCTCAAGTTATTATAATGAACCATCATGGACAGATTGGCAATGGGTATGCTCCCGTGTTAGATTGCCACACCTCTCACATTGTAGTCAAGTTTGTTGAGATTCTCCAAAAAGTGATTTGGATTTACCAATTACCCATATAAATATAAGTCAAAGAGGCAAACAATTGTTGGTCCAAAGCAAGTGTTCATCCATATTAGAAATAATGTTAAGTTAGTGCAATATCTTGAACCATATCTCCTTTGGTATTTTGTTTATTAAACATATGTCAATTTTCAAGTTTAAAAAGAATCTATTCACTTGCAAACCATGCCTATCATGATCCTACCGTTCAAGATTGTGATCTTTATGTTTTTGTACTCCTTTTTATTTCAAGAATATTGTTAATGGGTATTCTAAAAGTACTTTTGAATTATGTGATGTCACACTTGCTTTTATACCATGTTTTGTCTTGAAAATAGTAGGGTTGCTTTCGACAACGTGCATAATTGAATATGAAACAAATATTACATCTCATATATCTAATTGTTAATTTTTATACAATAATTCTTCTTATGGTGTGTCTTGGATAAGTGCTAGTTATATACATCACACTTGGATGGTTTCCTTGTAACTATTTGTCTAATTAACTTTTACTTAATATTTTTAAGATAACTTTCGACATGGTTTAAAATCTTAGTTTTCCATCCTAATTTTCATGTTCAATGTTAAACGAGCACTTCTATATTTTAAAGCAACTCATTAAGAACCTACGGTTCAAGTTTGTCTAGTGCAAGGCTTCTTTTAATAGTTTTTTAAATCAATGTCTTTCACATATATGTCTAGTGCAAGGCTTCTTTTAATAGTTTTTTAAATAAATGTCTTTCACATATATTTTCAATTAATAAGGAGCAAAATATAACTTAGATGCATTATGAAGAGGCAAATTTTTAAAAGGTATATCTGCATTCGTGAAGGTAAAACTCCACAAGGGAAGTAATTTTTTCATTTTTATTAACATTATTTACTTTTTCTTCAATTTTAGAATGGGAATAGAGGTACGCCTTACAATTGAGTTGACCTCATTAGGGTGAGGTGTAATCCAAAACTACTTTACTACCATCTCCATCTCCTTAAACAAGTGGATGGAAATGCCAAAGTAATGGAAGGGAGGTTTGCATATAATTATTGTTAACTAAAAACAATTTAAAAGCAAAGTTAGAAATAATTGTACTAGAAGAGATGTTTTTTATTTGTAATATTTTGTGGTTTGTATTTTTCCAACACACATAACAACGTGGTATGGCAATGGAATAAACACATTTTTTTTAAATAGTCTTGCATCAATAACACCTATCATAATAACTTGCTTTAATATATTTTGAAATAGGTTGTAAATGGATATAGACAAAAACACTGTTAGAAAAAAAAGAATATGACATATGGAGTACAACGAAATGGATTACATAACACAGAGTTATGGAGTACCTTCACAGTTGGAGTACATAGGAATGGTAAATGTATTTTGAAGAACTTTATTGATCCGAGAAGAGTAAAAATGGGTCAAATTGACAAAGCATCTAAGCGTGCTTCTTGTTGCTTTCTTGGTGCAACAAATGCACTATCTTGCATTCTTGCATAACGTTCAAAAGAGGAGGGTGAGATGCACAAACTTGCCAATGATTTGATGCATGATATTGCTATGAAGGTTAAGACTTGTCGTTCAACCTTTCTAATGTCAATGATTGCCTTGTATAGTGTTAAACCTTGGGATTTATGTATAGTCAAGGCCCATGCCATCGTGAGTGGGATTTGTTTCTTGTTGTCACGCTTTATGGGTGGGATTGGTACCTTTTTTTGGTTGGTTTGGTCCCATGGTGGATTGATATATGTATCGAACACCACAACTACATATGTTGGCAAGTTTAGAGGGCCTAATCCCCGTATGAAGTGAAATTGGGTGAACTTTCCTAGTCCTCCATTAACCAATCTTGTTTGGATGCACAAGTTGCAAGTCAACATAACACATTGTCGAATACATAACACGATTATTTGGTCCAATTGGTGGGCATCATCTTCCTAAGGGACACCACGACTAAGACATTATGTGATGTTGCAATATTGACTTGTTCATTGACTTTAGCATTTGCTTATTATATTGGGAGACCAAAATATTTGTTGCAAACATGTGCATGGTTGCATTAAAGGTTTTTCATTCTATTGTATATAATGATGTATTTGTCTAGGATTGAAGGATTTCTCAAACATGTTGTAGTGGAGTTGTGTTCCGAATGTTTCTCAATAGGTGGAAAAATCAGATTTGGGATGCATCTTGACCCTATTGTTGAAAGATTGTTTGCAAGGTTAAAATAGTGGTGAAGGAATTACACAAAGCCTTGCTTGGTGTTGCCCCCACATACAAAGGTGTGTCCATAACTGGTGGTAGTTATCCTAGATAATTGACAAGAATTACAAAGCGACAACCAAATGGAAAATTGTTATTTTTTGAAAATGCTTCATGCATTCAACTTTCAATTTACACAAATGATTTAGGTCATATAAAGCTCATCTCATCAATGAGAACATGATGAATATGTTTCATCTTGTTAGCGATAATTCTTGTCCTGGGCTCGAGAGCACCCGGACCTGCAGGTTGCGCGGGAAGTGCCCAAGCGCAGCACGAGAGATCCCTGTTTTTCCAGTAGCGAGTCAAGCGAGCGGGCAAAGTTTTTCTGTCGGCAGCCGAAATCCAGCCATAAAGAAAATCAACAGTCATCGGCTTTTCGGTGTTGTCAAATTGCTTGGGATTTAGCATGAAGGGCAGCGCCCATAGTTCAGGAAAAATCTGGATCGTCCGATCCAATCGGGACAACTGGCAGCCAGTCGGCATATCGGAGATCGGTGTTTCGAGGAACAGGGAGCTCTCATCTCATTGCACTAGGAAGCGCCGATCAACGAAACGCCGAAAGCACCTTTCGAGTTGAGCCCGTGGTCTTAGCACCAGGTCACGTCAAGCGAGCCTGTAAATGGGGCAACCCTCTTCACCATAGCGAATACTATCTGGGCCATTCGTCTGAAGGACACGCGACACACATTCGTGTCACGTCGGCATTCGGGAGTTCGAGGGGTAAGCGCTCCTCGTCCCTTCACTTCTCGAAACCCCGAACCCCAAAATGCCGATAACGCCCAGAATCGGGCCCGTGGTTTTGGCGCCTAGTCGTAAAGGAGCAAGCCTGGAAGAGGGGCGCTATTGTTTATCATTTTTCCACTCGGGCCCCAAAGCGCCAAAAAGCAATATCAGTCGTTCATCTCGTGGGGAACGCATGGCAACCGTTAGGCCCTCCCGATGTTTCACCCATCGCGATTTTGAAGGAGAAAGGTCCTGTTCCTTTCTCGCCCGCGAACCCCGGAGCGTCGACAGCTCTTTGGTAGATAGGCGAAGGGTCACAGCCCGTGGTCACTCCAGGGAGCGGAAGGGGCTGTACAGGGAAGCCAAAGGCGCCAAATTAAGATTCAAGAGAGGGGGGACTGCATTCTTCAGACGTCGATTCGACGTGATTTATTTCCTGGTAGCTACTAGGAATGAATGCAGAAAAGAGAGGGTGGTTGAGGCCTCGCCTCAATCATTAATTGCAAGGTATGGAGGGTCTGGCAAGCAGTCTGCCCGGGAGGGTCCCCTGTACCATTTCTCCTCAGGGAAGCCACGCCGAGTCTTCAATTCGCCAGAAGAACCTGCACACGCCAAGTCAACATTCAAAGGGTTCAGCTACCTCTGGCGTGGGCCATGTCGAATTAAGGTAGCGTATGACAGAGCAATGCAGGCGAGATTTGATTGAGGCGACACCATCCATTGAAATTTCTGAGACGCCTCTGCTGGGCGAAAGGAAGGGAGAGTATATGTAGGCATTTTTGCCATTTTGTAAAGGGGGATGGTTGAGCAGAGCTCCCTAATGTAATGTTTTAACAACTATTCTAGCTTTCAGCTTATGCATTTGTATATGTGTAGGCATTTTGCCATTTTGTAAAGGATCAATGGTAAAGCTAAGCTCCCAATTATAAATATTTAACGAAGCCTCTAGTTCTCTAGTTACGTGTTGCCATTTGAGACTTCTTACTTAATATAAGTCATCTTTCTTACTCCATCTAATTCTCATCTCATGCTAAGAGGATTCAGGAACGATCACCCCGCTAATTGTTGCGCTATTTATGATAAAATATTTATTGTGCATTATTGCATTCTCTGGCTTCTGTGTTTGAATGTAAGATGATATTGCATTTGGACGCCTTCTTCCTCAATCTATTAGAAACCTGCTGTTTATAACATACCTCCGCTTTTCTCTTATATAAGTCTTCCACCCGTTTCACCATATACTAATGCAATTCCACTGTCTGAAGTTATATAATACCTCACTTGCCCATGAATGCCCGGCCTAGTTTTGGAGTTGGAATGATATTGTTTTGAGTTGGCTTCCATTCGGGCACCCCATCTATAAACCACCGCGGACATAAAACTCCATGGGCATCGCTCATTCCCGCTTAGCAACCGAGTGACTCCATCGCCAATATTCGCAGCTCGCTGCGGGACCTGTTGAAGATTTTCCCTGGCGTAACGACATCGAGCCTCCGACTAAGGTGCATCGCACATCGAGCCCCCACAAGATTGCTACTGCACCGGCGACTCCACCTCAATTTACTCCAACGCTTCCACTTCACCGTCTCTGGGCCAGGGCTTATTTTAGCGACTTGAAACCGACCTCGGCGATCTTTCTCACATATTCTCAAAGAACAGCTTCACTTTGAGAAGTTCCCTTGGTAATGACATCTAGCAGATCCGGCCTTTGATGGTGAACAAAGACCGAACACACTCAAGTCGCCCATTTTTCACTTGGCTTTACCCATGATTCAGGATCAATTACACTAATCGGTTCGATATGGAGAAAATCCCTGCTCAAAGGTTTGCTCCTTAATTTTCCTCGCTATTCCTGGTTTTCCTAATGATATCCCTTCTCCGGATGAATGGGGCCATTATTTGCCCAGATTTAGAGAGAATGAAGAGGACAACCCTTCTCAACATCTCCTCGAGTTTCATGAACTCATGTATCAGTTGGGAGATACAACATGAGGTTGTATTATTGAAATGTTCATGTTCTCGTTAGCAAAGGATGCACATAGATGGTATCATTCTTTACCACCTACTAGCATCTCCTCCCTAGAACAATTCCATGTTCTCTGCTAATTCATTGTCGAGATTTATCCCTCCTGAAGTTGGATTTTCAGTCACAGAGGGATATTGCAACAAATGTATACAAGATAGACATGTCCCTTATGTAGGCTATGAGGATGATCCCGATGACCTGGATCAAGAATCAGGCATTTCTCTTCCCCATTCTTATGCTTTTGGCGAAGTTATGGAGCTGGTAAAATATATCAATGCCAGACTTGGATAGACATGGGAAGTCGAGCCATGTGCTGAGGATTTCCCACCCTTTGAAGAAGATGATTTTGGTATCTCTACAATGAATGATTATGAAGATCCTAGGGAGGAAAAAGATTCTTCGGGCGGAGTTATGGAGCTGGTTAAATCTATCGCTACTAGACTAGACTGGTGGGAAGCTGAGCGATGTGCTGAGGATTTCCCATCCCTTGAAGCAGAGGCCCTTAGCAGCTCTACTGAGGGCGATTATGGAAAAATCTTTCCCACGGGTGTTGTTTATGGTCATTATGAATCTCACCCATGGGAGAGCCAAGAAGAAGAACCTTTATACGATTATGTCTGATGAAGGCTGGGATGATGAGGGCTGTAAGGATAGAAGATCAAAGAAGATGCCTCCTGAGTGGAACCGATAGAGTGTACCCCCACCGTCAGCCTAACATGGAAGGTCAACCGAGGACAATGGGGAGGATTCTAGTCTCCAAGGCGTATTGTTCTAGATGGCTCTTTGGAGGAGATTATTGAAGATTTCGTAAACACATTAACATCTACCCACGATGAGATTGTTGTCTCATATAAAAGAAATAGAGAGGTAGTTGTGGAAGAGGATCGCTCTCTTTTCATTCACGAGATTTCCCACGATGTAATTACATTCGGGGTCGAAGCGGAGGAGCAGGGGATAGTTCCACTTCTACAAGTTGAAGAAGCTCTGTTCACCCTCGACTTTGATGATTATCCGAAGAGGAAAAGAACTGCAGGGAGTACCGCCTTTGTTCAAAGCTGGCCGCTGAGCGTACCACCACCGAGATCGGGCCGAGCCTACTTCGCTTATTCACCCACTGCGGTTACCGAGACATTCCGGGTCACAAGGTGAACAACTGCAGCGTATATATCGTATGTCGCCAATTCCTTGGAAATGACCACTCATTCGATGACCTTGTCAACAAATACATGGAGTGGCATTTCCCATGCCTTGGAGCCGCCCTATTCAATATCAACCCACTGTAGAGGGTTGGATGAGTGTAGTCGCTCACTGCCACTCTACTACAATTCGACCGGGTTGGATGATCATTGACGTAAGGAAGGAGCTTCTATCCAGAAAACCGCTTGGAATGGCTATGGTGGAAGTTTTCACCCAGCCCCATGTAAAGTGTTTTATAAGTTTAGGATTGTGGCAACAAGCCTTTGGAGTATGTATCTCTTATTTTGTTACTTCTTTACCTTTTCGCATATTTCGCTAGGGTCGAGCTTGACCTTAGCCCAACAAAGAAGGCACTCAAGTCGGGCGAATGAGTTCTTAGAGCATCAGCGACTCCACTCTATCCCCCATGGAGCCTAATGTTAGCGATATAATTATTGTCCCGGGCTCGAGAGCACCCTCGACCGGCAGGTTACGCTGGAAGTGCCTGTTACAAAGCACGGGAGATCCCTATTTTTCTAGTAGCGAGTCGCTGTTGCGGGACAAGTTTTTCCTGGGTTTCAAGTGTACCGAAACTACCATAAAGCAAATCAATACCATCGGTTTTGTTGTCAATTGCCCTCGATTTAAAGCACGGCGGGTACCTATAGTTCAGAAAATCTGATCGTCCGGATCCAATCGGGACAGTGGGCGCCGGCCGGGTATACTCCAGATCTGTTTCGGGAACGGGAGCTCTCACCACCGTACTGTGGGAAGTGTCACCAACGAAAACGCCGAAAACACCTTTCGAAATGAGCTCATGGCCTTAGCACCGTGTCACGCTGCTGAAGCCCGCCGGTAAATGGGGCAAACCTCTTCACCATAGCGACACTATCCGCCATTCGTCAAGGGACACGCACACATCCGTCACGCTTCCAGATTCGAGAGTTCGAGGGGTAAGCGCCCCTCGGCCCCTTCACTCCTCGAACCCCGAACCCCAAATGTCGATAGCTACTAATCGGGCCCTGGTTTCCATACCGGGTCGTAAAGGAACAAGCCTAGAAGAGGGGTGCTATTGTTTATCATTTTTCCACCTCCAAAGCCAAAAGCAATAATATCGGCTGCTCATCTCTCAGGAACGATGGCAACCGCTAGGGTCTCCTCCCTGTTTCCATCACATTTTAAGGAGAAAGGTCCTCGCTCTTTCTCACCTCAACTCCCTGAATGGCTAACCTTTGGTAGATAGGCGTATATCACAAATGTTGGTCACCTGTGGGAGCGTATAACAGACAGGAAGCCAAAGGCCAATTCAAGAGAGGGGACCAGATTCTCTCGACGCCGATTCGACGCGGATTTATCGTAGTCGCTAGAATGAAATGCAGAAAGAGGGGTGGTTGAGGCCTCACCAACTACACTGTAAGGTGCTGGAGGGTCTGACAAGCAGTCACCTCGAGGGTCCCTCTGCACTCCTCGTAGCCACTGCCGAGCTCCCACCGGCCAAGAACCTGCACATGTCAAGTCAACATTCAAAGGGTTCACCTACCGTGTGGGCCATGTCAATTACAGCGTATGATAGAGCAATGCAGGCGAGATTTGATTGAGGCAATGCCATCCATTGAAAGTTTTGAGACGCCTCCACTGGAAATAAGGAAGGGAGGAGTATTTGTAGGCATTTTGCCATTTTGTAAGGGGGATGGTTGAGCAGAGCTCCCAATGTAATGTTCTAAATAACCATTCTAGCTTCTTAAGCTTATGCATCCAGATATGAGATTTCTTTGTTTCCAGTGACAGATAGTTCTTCCTAATTCGCCTTAATTTTCATCTCATGCTAAGAGGGATCATGGAACGATCACTCATGAATTGTTGCATGCATATGATAAAATATTTATTGTGCATTATTGCATTCTCTCGCTTTGCATTCTCTGGCTTTGCGTTCGAATGTAAGATGATATTGCATTTAGACAAGTCTTCTTCCTCATCCTGTTAGAAACCCGATGTTAATAACAGACCTCCGCTTTTCTCTTATATAAGTCTTCCGCCTGTTCACCCTTTACTACGACTCACTGTCTGAAGTTTATATAAGACCTCACTCACCTATGCATGCCTGGCCTAGTTTTGAAGTTGGAATGATATTGTTTTGAGTTGGCTTCCATTCGGTCATCCCATCTATAAACCACCGTGACATAAAACTGATGGGCATCGGGCTCTGCTCCTGCTAGCAATCCGGGAGTGACTTCCATCGCCAACACATCTCTTCCTAGAAAATTGTCAAATTTTGTGCTTGTAAAGGTTGGATGTCTTTTATAGAATCTTAAGCGCTAAATATATAGTGGTTGCTTGTATGATGAAAGTCACACCTCCAATTAGGGCAATAAGTAGTATTTGACTACATCCATAGGACACCTAAGCATTCAAATAATCTTTAATGCAACTTATAAGGTACGATTTTCTAGTCCCAATTGTTCCGATGATCATCTTCATGGGTTCTATGATTTTTTAATTATTTTTGTTAATGCCAAAATATTATGTTGAATGTCTGACATTATTTGTGTGGCAATATACTGGGAGGTAGATCAACATGGTGGTTGTTATGTGGGACATCCATGCCAACCCAATTGGTTTTGATGAATTGTGGCACAGAACCAAGGATTTCATCTGGAACTTCTAGGTTGTCAAGACAACAGTTGGTGTCAAGGTCACAAATTCCAAGGATGTCAAGCTTATTGAAGTCTATATTGGTAGTAGGAATCATTCTTGAAAACAATTGTCATTCATTTATCTCTATGTTAGGTTGCATTTGTGGATCATTGTCCTTTGCTTCATTTAGTGTTGTTTCTTCAATGATTACAGATGCATGGTCCACATACCATGCATGGTAGATTTTTTTATGTTCTCCCAATTTTGTACGACTATGTCCTTTAAGAGGCCTATGTCATTTGTGAAGTTATGGAATGGTTTGTATTATATCACCTCGCTCTAGTCAAATTCTTCAAAGGTATTGGAATTTATTGTAGGAATGGGCGTAAAACATAGCCAAATGAGGACAATTATTGGGGTTCACCTTCAAAACCACGAGTCATTTTTTTTTGTGGCGACTATATGACCAATATTTCATAGTTTCTATTAGAGGGAGGGGATGAAGGTAAGAAGGGCGATTGACATAGGCATCAATGAAGCTAGACCCAGATAAGCAATCATGCATATCTTAGGAGACTCCATGAAATATCTGGTGGCCAACATTTAGCACAATGAATAAGAAACTACATGCGACAAAGGAGTTTTTCCAACATATGGCATGTTTCCTGGTCACCTATATCTCATACAACAATAGCTTTTGTCTGCAAGCAACTATAGGTAGATGAAGCCAAGTCTTTTGGATTTAGTGTATCTATTATTCTAGTCAACATATGATGATAGCTTTCTAACCTTCCCTATACTTTAGAAGCATATTTGGAAATATATTTCAACATTGCATGACAGGGAGGATTGGTTGGCAATCCATATTTGCTCGCCATATCTTAAGTATGTCAAGATTATGGATGTTTAGATGATCATCATTGTGGCAATCTTATCTTTATTTTGACCAGTATCATTAATGAAGAGTGATGACTCACCACATAAGTTCCATAGGCAATTCTACCTACATTGGAGGTTGGAACATTTCCTACAAAGACATTTACTCTCGACACATTTTGTATAGCACTACATCTGAGTAGCTCTTTGTAGTCCTCAATTGGGTTTGAAGCGAGGACTTTTGTTGTGTTTTTTAAACAAGGATAATCCTCACTAAAACGATACATGTATATTTTATCATGGTTATTTCAAGGATTCCAAGACATTACATATTTATCAAAGAAATGTTTAACATAATTTATTTTCATTAGATCTTTCCAATCCAAATTTTCAATGTCTATAACACCTTGTAATCATAAAAAACCATGAATATGTGTTGAGCCTATTTGTTGTCATTCATACTCACNCATTACATATTTATCAAAGAAATGTTTAACATAATTTATTTTCATTAGATCTTTCCAATCCAAATTTTCAATGTCTATAACACCTTGTAATCATAAAAAACCATGAATATGTGTTGAGCCTATTTGTTGTCATTCATACTCACATGAAAGACATTCATACAATGTGAAAGAGGAGTTTTAATTTAATGATTTTCATAGAATGCATGGTATACAAGTATAGACATTCATACAATGTGAGAGAGGAGTTTCAATTTAATGATTTTCATAGAATGCATGGAATAAAAGTATAGACATTCATACAATGTGAGAGATGAGTTTTAATTTAATGATTTTCATAAAATGCATGTAAGAAAAGTATATTGTGACATCATACCTATACCAAAAGTCTTTTGTGTGCATCATTTTTTCTTCTCATGAAATATTTAAAACCTTTTAGGCATGTATAAAGTGACAGTGTGGGGCCATTGAATGATGTTATGGGTCACTTTTATTTGAAAAAAAAACCCAAATTGTATTAGGAAGAGAATTTAGGTAACCCAAGGATCAACATGTGAATTTTATGAAAGATTTGTAGAAGATTTGCAGTTGCTCAATAGTGATGTAAGGTTTAGATATTTTCTCCTTTCATGTTAAAGAGTGTATTGCACCATGCTAATGCAAATTCAAGGATTATAATTTCTATTCATTAATTAAACACATTTATGTATATTTAAAATGGAGAATTTAAATAATTAATTGTAAAAAAATTAAAATAATGAATAGGTTTTATTTATTATTTATGTAATGGTGAGTCACAAGGGAGCTATGAATCTTAATTATGCATNATTCATTAATTAAACACATTTATGTATATTTAAAATGGAGAATTTAAATAATTAATTGTAAAAAAATTAAAATAATGAATAGGTTTTATTTATTATTTATGTAATGGTGAGTCACAAGGGAGCTATGAATCTTAATTATGCATTATCATGGTAAACACTTACTTTAATATGGGGTCATCAAACTTGACCAACTCATACTCATGATTATGGCTTTGTGCTTGTTAGGGTTTTAATCTAGTCATTTTTGTGACGATGTTTCATCTTAATCATTATACCACAACTTCATAGCGTGGAATTTTTTTTTGGTGAGCCTTAAGGAGAATATGGGAGTGAGCGGGGGTCTATGATATGCACAAATTGGTCATGACCTCTCGATACCATAAGTTTAATCTCTACTATTAAGGCCCCTTATGGCTAGCTCAAGGTGTTATGTAAAGGCTTGTGGGAATCTAACATAGTCAACAATATTCGCCTTCAGGGAACATCGGGGTGGACATGGTTTGTAGTACTTGTACACAGGTTTTCACCTCACGGTAACATAAATTCAACCCTTACCTCTAGGTGCCCCCATGGCTATCTCGAGACACTAGATGAAGCTTGTGGGAATAGAACTTGATCAATGGTATTTGCCTCAAAGATAATGTAGGGGTGTACTTGGTTCTATAATATGTACATGTGGGTCTTTGCCTCCTAGTGCCATAAGTTCAACCTCTACGTAAATGTGCCTCCATGACCACCTTAAGACATTAAGTAAACCCCGTGAGATGGGAACTTAGTCAATGATATCTACCTTATAGAGAACATGGAGTTGGGCATAACTCTATAATATGTACATGCAAGTCATCACACCTCAATGCTATAACTTCAACCTCTACCTTTGGCGGTCATCACGACCACCTCAAGAAACTTGGTGAAACCCATAAAATTAGTTCTAGTCAATGGTATTTGCCTTGAGGAAAATGTATTTGCCTTGAGGAAAATGTGAAGTGGGGACTTTATTACCTAGTATGTGCATCTAGGTCATTGCCATTCAATATAATAAATTCAACCCCTACCTTCAAAACTCCAAACCACATTAAAACATTTGGTGAAACCCATAAACTTGATGTTTGGTTGATGATGTATTCCTTAAAAAAAAAAACAAACATAAAGATGAATTCAATGCTATATATATTTTAAATCCTTACTTATGAATATCCCAATTAATCTTAGAATTTATAAAATATTTCACTTTTATATATATCGGTAATTAACCATGATGAGGCCACATTCAAATTTGGCTGAGTATCATTTTAACTCATAGATTAGTTTCAACAACTCACAAACGTGTGCTAGCATATAACTTAACAAAGATTGAAACTAAAAAAATATACAATAATAAACAATTTTGCAATCAAATTTCCTTATAACTCTCTTGGAACTTTAACCAAGGGTCTGAGTCTCAAAACTTCCGAACTGTAACACTTGGAACTTTAACGAGCGTGTGAAACACAACTTCCCAACCGTCCCATTAGCATAATTGGTAATTACTTAGATTTAGTTAGGCCCGCCGCCCAACGTATAAGTTCTTTCTGTTGGTATGTGCGTTCGGGGCGGGGAGTTACATCCAATTGACCCCAGTGGGTTCTTATCCAACCCTGTTCTTACTCTGGTGATTTCATTATAACGAAAGCAACGTCCTCTCACACGGAGATTCATGATACACACTGATTGGTGAACGTCAATTGAATCCATTGGCGACATCACATTACATTGAAAAAAACGTAGAAATTAATTTAAGAGGATTAAAAGTAATACGGCAAAGGACTGTGGGTGTTCTTTGCCGAGTACTCCTCTGCGTTGTGTCAATAATGCTCCATTGCTGTAAAAGAGCCGAATTTCTGTCCTCTCAAAGACTGCAGCAGATTTAAACAATCTCCGAGACGAGACGATGGATCGTGCACTGAAGGCCGCGAGGTCGTCTGGATCTCTCAATCTCTCGAATCGCGGGCTCCAGTAGGTTTCGAATCCCTTTTCCGCGTTTAGTTTGGTGTATATTTAACTGCTCTTTGCAAAGGAAATGTGTAAAGATACCTTTAAATTGTTTTTGAAGTCAGTAGGTCAGCCAGACTAATGGAAGGCGAGAAACACTAAACATTTCTGTAAAATACTTGTTTGCTGTTAATTATAAATTCTGTAAAACATCACGCTTTAGAGCAAGCTTAACGGAACTGTATATATAATATATCACATCAATCCTAGCCCAAAACGATCTCGCCACTCACCAATTCTACATGACATGTTTGGCTTGTTTCAAGTTTATAACAGGGTAAGTTAGCCTAACAATTAAGGGTATGTGTTTCCCCTTAGAGGTAATAGGTTCTAATCTGAAGGGTAGGGTATGTACACTTCCAGACCAAGCAGTCAAATTGCTGGGTGAAGGGGTCCTTATCCCACAAACAAGGGGTATCACATGTCAATTTGACATCTGGTTAGGCTGCAATTGAACCTTTACCGTGGAGGGGTCCTTATCCCACAAACAAGGGATTCTCACATGTCAATTTGACATCTGGCTAGACTGCAATTGAACCTTTACCGCTAGACCATTGTGCAGTGCGAAGAACCAACCTTCCAAGTACTGGAGTCTTAAAAGGAGTGGCACTTCCAAATACTTTGACACCTCCTAATCCCCTTGTTTAGTTGTCTTTCAAATTCATTTCTTTTATTCATTTCCTTGGTTCAGTAGTCCATAAATGGCTTCCCATAAGACCATCTCCAATCCTTCAGCATCTATACTTAAACAAGCATTCATCCACTATCATTTGACAAATTGTCGTAAAGTTGGATCAGTCAATTGCTGAAAGTCATTGGGACCGATTAAGAGTTGTACAAGATAACCGCTTACTTATGTCATTGTCTCATAAGTCTCTCCACATGAAAACCTTTTTTCGCTAATTATGTTTCAGCAATGGGAGGAATCAACCCAAACTTTCATCTTTCCTTTGATGAAGTCCAAATTGATCACGCGGCCAAACCCCATAGGATCAATCCATAGAATCCAAATGCATTTCTCTGGAAACCAACCAGCTGCCATTCTCACCAGATCCTCTTAAGAACACAGGAACCGGATACGCTTTGGCTGTTGTTGCATAAACTATAAGGGTTTCAGATACCTTTTACATTTGTAGCATTCGTTATGTGATAGATATCAGACAAATATCTACCATGATACATTTGCGCTGATGGCCTTGACAACTCATTTTGCTGCTAACACAATCCCCTGAGTACATATATTTGTTAGGCCAAGCCCTTCATCTTTTTGGCCAACGTGCAAGAGCCCTAGTAAACTAGGGATAGGTCCCTTTTCTCACCTTGCTCCCCCATCGAAAGCATCAAAGAATCATCTCTTTTAATATAAAATCCACTTTTAAAACTGAAAGAGACCGACAACAGAAAACTAGAACTTGGAAACTAATATGTAAACTGAAACTATTAGGGTGCTAAATGGTAGTAAACAACAAAAAAATCATCAGTAACAACAATAAATTCAACACCAACATCAGTAATCGAATAATAACAACAACAATTCCAACAATATTCAACAATACATCTGATAGAATATTCTAAAGGGAATAGGATAATGGGCTAACATTTATGCCCTTTTCTGTCCAGTGAAAATAATGGGAGGCCAAACTGGCTATTTTTGACGGAAATTTGGCTAAAAATGTTTTTGTTAATGAAATTAGAAATATCAAATCCATATATTACATTAGGGGTTTTCGAGGTTGCTAAATCCATTTGTGCAATCAAAATTTGCTATTAAAATCGGTTTGATGATGAATTTCAGAAAAGATTGGATCGTCAAATTCTGGTAAATGCAAATCAGAAAAGGGGCAATTCATTCGCTCCTTATCCTACTCCCTATTCTAGAGTACTAAGTTAAAAAAGTTCTAATAGTAACTGTGAGGTGAACCAAAATATAAATGAGTATGTTTGACTCAAAAGAGAGGTCTGATGATGAAGGTGTCAAAGTCTCCCAACAAGTATGAACGCATCTCCTAGATAATGCTGAAATGCTGAGAATAACATAAAGAGAGAAACCTAAAGTAGTGTAGCCTCATAAATGTATATAACTGTGAGGTGAACCAAAATATCAAAATATAAATGAGTATGTCTGACTCAAAAGTCTCTCTCTCTCTCTCTCTCTCGAGCAAGAGAGAGGTCTGACGATGAAGGTGTCAAAGTCTCCCGAATTTGATGGCCGAAGGCGAGGGAGTGGGGCGAACTCTACATTGGTTCGTTGTTAGAGTCCTCAGGAACTATCAGGGGGTTTGGCCGTATGGTCCTGGGGGAATGTAGGAGCAGGGTATACTCCTAGCATTCGAGGCCGAAAGAAAGAAACTTTGGATAGATCTTTGGCAGCTCATCTAAATCTGGGAGGTAGTCTAACAGGTGGGAGGCGTTCGGTTCTGGATCCGTCTGGAGCTAACCCCTCTATCTCTTCGAGGATGTACGGATTGATGTATGGTTCCGCACCTCCGAACTGGTCTCGATGATAACGATTTGACTCCCCAAGGGGGAGGCCGAGGAGAGACACGAGGTCTCACCAATCTGTGGTACATTTGGGGGCTCTGCCCACTGCTTGTTGCTCCGATCTAATGGTTGAAAGTGTGAGGTGATTGTCTTGTTCGCCCCAAGGCGGGGTATAGTGTGCAAGAATTGAGATCTGTGGCTGAAAATCTCCTTGATGAAGAGGGATAGGCATCTTTGGTCTTGGTATTGGCAGAAAGTAGAGAGTGAGCCCCTTGAATCCCTATAGAGGCAATGGTAGCGTCCTCTGATCTCATAGTATATGGGGCACCTAAAGATGAGGTGCATCTCTGTCTCTGACTCCTGCAAGTGCCACATTTGGTAGATCCTATCCAACTGTGGTATATGGTGGTTCGACTCAATTCGAAGTCAATGAGATCCAACCCGGAGTTGTCCCAGAGAGATCCTGAGTGAGTGCATCTAATGTCTATGTGTACAAGGGGCAGACGACGATGCCATCTCGTAGCTCCAAAAAATGCTCTAAGTAGAAGGACATCTTTGAGCCCAGGATCATCAGAGGAAAGGTCAAGTGACTTGAATGAAAAACCTGTAGATGTCCTCTTTGATAGCCTGATTTGGTACCTATCTATTCGACAAGAGATGGCGCGGTGCATTAAGGGATAAACTGAACGGGGGGAGGCGCTCTGGGGAGATAGTCATCGACTGGAGAAGCCGAGACGCCTTTGAGAACCAACCACATGTACGACATGAGGGGGATTTGAAGCTAGAGCCTCCAAGGAGCAAAGGGCGAGCTAGGGGTACCTCTCTCTCCCAATCGTAGAGTCTCTAAGAGATTTGACTCTATAAAGAGACCAAGGGGAAGATGACCTCGAGGCAGAATGGGTGGATGTCGAACTCTGCCTAAATAATGTGCTGTGGAACTGTTCGCCTACAACTGCTGATATGCCTGACAAGTAGGGTTCAGACTCTCTCCAACTTGGCCCAGTCTGTTTATAACAAGCTTTCCCCCAAGATCTTGGAGCCATAAAGAATTGTGAGTTTGATGATCACCTCCATGAGGTAGAGTTTGGACGAGATGTCCTGAAACTGACCCAAGAAGCACTGTCTCTCGATGAGGGCTAGAGAACCGTACTCTTTTTACTGAGTCAAGGCTGAAGGGCTTGTCGCATACCGAAACGGGCCCCTGTGAATTGTGTAGAAATGTAAGTCTGTAAGAGAGCTCTTCGATGCATTGAAGATCACAACCTTGATTTTGCCCAAGTTGATCGTCAGCTGTGGAAGGTCACAAAAGATGGCTAGTGTGTAAATTTCTCAATCTAACGGTCAAAGCTTTGAGCTATGGAAGCTCAAGATGGAGGACCTTCTTGTAGACAAAGTATAATGGATCGTTGTGGATCGTGGTACACAACCTACTGGGATGTTGAAAGAAGATTGGGAGAAGATGGAAAGAAGAACAAGGAGTACAATTCGACTCTGCCTAGCATATTCGATGTTACTGAATGTCTCAGGAGAATCTACAACCAAGGAACTATGGGATAAGTTAGGGAATTTGTATCAGTTAAAGTCCCTGATAAACAAATTGTTTCTTCGAAAGAGGCTGTATCATCTTAGGATGGAAGATGGGATTTTGTGACAGAGCATCTAAATGCCTTCAATACTCTAGTAAGTCAACTTGTCTTTGTCAATATTAAGATTTCAGAAGAAGATAAGTGTATTACCTTGTTATGTTCTTTGCTAGACTCTTGGGATAATCTGGTTGTAGCAATTGGTAGTACCACTAACTCTGCATTGAAGTTTGAGGATGTAGTTGCATCCTTGTTATCAGAACAGATGAGGTGGAAAAGCATGGATAGTCAGAGCACAAATGCTTTATTTCTAATAGGGCGCCCCTAAAATATGAATAAAAATAAGTCTTCGGGGGGGGGGAGATCTAAATCTAAAGGTATATCTAAATCTCCAGGAAAATCTTTGAGGAAATGATGGAAATGTGGTAATGTTGGGCATTATAAGAAAGATTGCAGGTCGAAGAATGTTGATAAAGCAGATGGATCTGATGATGCCTCTTCCATAGAGGCGAAAACCTCCACAAAAGGAGGTCATGCTTACCTGGCATCTACAGGTACACATGCAGATTGTGGTGTATGCTTGATCAACTTAGGTGCTTCATTTCATATGACTCCTCAGAGGGAGTGGTTAGGTGAATATAAAAAGTACGATGGTGGTGATGTCTTCCTAGGAGATGACTCATCAACCAAAATCATGGGATGTGGAAGGGTTAAGTTGTTGCTAAAAGATGGAAGGGTTAGAACTCTCCCTGTGGTTTTGCACATTCCAAATCTAGCCAGGAGCCTAATATTTGTAAGTAAGATGGATGATGCAGGTGTGAATACTTTATTGGGAAAGGGCACTTGCAAGATGGTACAAGGAGCAATGGTGTTGATGAGGGGAGTTCGGTGTGGAACTCTGTACAAGTTGTTGGGAAGCATATATACTGATGGGTGTAACAATTCTATTGTCCATGAGCAGAGAAATGAAGAAGATAGTATCCATACTGTCCTTAGAGAGAAGACCATGCTATGGCATCAAAGGTTGGGACATATTGGAGAGACGGGCTTTCGAACATTACATGGTAAAGGTATGGTTGAAGGCATGTCTAATTGCAAACTATATTTCGATTTTTGTGAACATTGCATATATGGTAAACGAAATCGGGTAAGATTCTCATCTGGTGCTACAAGAGAAAAGGGAATCTTAGAATTGATACACAATGATGTGTTTGGAACTATGCATGTTCCATCACTAGGTAAATCTGTGTATTATGTTTCATTCATAAATGATTTCTCAAGGAACACATGTATTTATTTTCTTAGGAAGAAAATCTGAGGTATTTGGTAAATTTCAAGAGTTTAAGGCTCTTGTTGGAAATCAGACAGAGAAGAAAATAAAGGTGTTGAGGACAGATAATGGTGGAGAATTTTGCGGAATGAATTCAAAGAGTTTTGTAAGAAGTGCGTATAGCAAGGCAAAAGACTACTCCATACACACCTCAACAAAACGAGGTTGTAGAAAGGATGAATAGGACGCTGATGGAAAAAGAAAGGAACATGCTTAGTGGTGTCGGGTTAGAATAAGAACTCTGGGCAGAGGCAGTGGGTATTGCATGTTACATGGTAAATAGATCACCCTCATCAGCGTCGGTGGACAAAACTCTGCATGAGGTATGGACTGGTAAGAAACCCTCTCTTGAACATCTCAGAGTGTTTGGTTGTGATGCTTATGTACACGTTCCAAAGGAAAATAGGAGTAAGCTGGATAATAAAGCTGAAAAGTGTATCTTTATTGATTATAAAGATGGTATAAAAGGCTATAAACTTTGGAACCCAAAGACTAAGAAGGTTGTCTACAGTCGGGATGTTGTCTTTAGAGAGGTTAAAGATGTTCCCAAACATGAATTCCTACCAAGGAAAGAAGAACCTGAGAAAATAAAGTTTGAGTTGGATGATGCAAAATTTGACTCAATAGAAGAAGATGAATCAAAAGAAAAAGAACATCATACTCCAGTATTGAGGAGACCAATGAGGGAAAGAAGGCAACCATAAAGGTATAGTCCACCTGATTTTCGTGCTAAATGATCCCGGAATTGTCAGGGAAGCAATGGATTAAGAGGATAGTAAACTATGGAAGAAGGCCATGGTTGAATAGATGGATGCCTTAGATAAGAATGAGGCTTGGGATCTAGTTGAGTTTCCAGTTGGAAGAAAATCTGTTGGTAGCAAATGGTTGTTTAAGAAGAAGTTGAATGCAAAAGGTAAAGTGGAGAAGTATAAAGCCCACCTAGTAGCAAAAGGATATTCTCAGGTAGAGGGAATTGATTTTGGTGAAATATTTTCTCCTGTTGCTAAATTAACTTCTATTAGATTCCCATTGTCTATTGTTGTTGCTTTTGATCTTCAAAGTAGAGCAGATGGATGTGAAGACAATGTTCCTACACGACGATCTTGAAGAAGAAATCTACATGAAACAACCAGAAGGTTTTGCAGTGAAGGGAAAGAAAGAGCTAGTTTGTAAGCTAAACAAGTTACTATATGGTCTGAAACAATCACCTAGGATGTGGTACTAAAAGTTTGACACATACATCCTTGGAATGGGATTTGTGAGAAGCAGGGCTGATCACTGTGTATATTCTAAGCAGGTTGGTAATCACTTCATTTATGTAGTGCTGTATGTCGATGACATGTTGTTGGTAAGAAACAAAATGGATGTTCTCAAGGAGGTGAAATTGTAGCTATCCTCCAAATTTGACATGAAGGATCTCGGTGCTACTAACTTCAAAAGTTCTTATTCCTGTAGGTGTAAAGTTATTTGCATATCAATGTCCCAAGACACAGGAAGAGGAAGAAGACATGTCATGAGTACCCTATGCTAGTGCTGTTGGTAGTTTGATGTATGCAATGGTATGTACTAGACTAGACATTGCCCATGCAGTGGGAGTTTTGAGTAGATATGTGTCAAAGCCAGGGAAGGAGCACTGGATAGCTGTAAAGAGGGTTTTCAGGTACTTGCGTGGGACTACAAATTATGCAATGTGCTACCAAGGGAGACCTGGATGAGGCAGAGTGGTAGATGTACAGGGGCTTGTTAATGCTGATTGGGTCAGAGATCTTGATCACAGGAGTTCTACAAGTGGTTATGTGTTTAAACTATTTGGAGGAGCAATTATTTGGATGAGCAGGAGACAGGTTGTAGTTGTGCTCTCAACTACAAAAGCTGAATACATGGAAACCACTCATGGAAGTAAGGAAGTTGTATGGTTGCAGAGGTTGTTTTCAGGTACTGGGTTTGTATAGCAAGCTGTAAGGCTAGGGTGCGACAATCAAAGTGCAATCTTTTTGGTGCAGTATCACTTTGTGAGAGACATGGTCGAAGATAAGAAGGTGTTGCTGGAGAAGGTTGACACCTTGAAGAATGTTGCAAACTCCTCGACGAAGTCTGTCAGTACAGAGAAGTTCTCCTGGTGTAGAGAGTCAATGGGTATTCCTGCCTGGAATTTGTGACAATATCAATCGCTAGAACCCTAGGCTTGCAAAGAAAACAAGTGGCAGAATGTTGGGTGTGTTATATTCTTTGCATGTGGTGGGGGGGGTGTGTTGGATTTTGATGATCCCCTCTACTAGTAGTGGTGTACGCCCGTGCCCCTGATTTTTTTTTTGGGTGGTTTTCGCTATTTTTAGTGGTTTTCTAATTTAATCCAGGATTAAGGGATTAGGGTTGTAATCTAATATGGGTTAAGAAATTAGGGTTTTGGAAGCTGCGACATACCTCAAATATTGTATATATTGTATTGTGAATGGTGAAATTAATACAATGAAGAGTTGAGAGGTGCGGCACCAAGGAAGGCTGGTGAAGGATGGTTTTCTCCTGTTAAAGGTTTCTAGCATAAATCTATGTACTGTGTATGAGCCACTGATTAATTTATGTTTTGCTTAAGAATCTGTATGCATAGTTTTACTTCACATGTTTAAAACTTATATTTTTGTTTATGTAAATCTAGCATTCGGATTTTATCAGTTTTTAGGTTCCTAGGTTTAGGGTTTATTTTTTTGAGTGCAGATCTTCTTACCACATGTTGGAAATTTGACATGGTATCAATTTTATATAATTGATATCTTTTGATCTGTATATGGAGAAGGTTGATGCTTGTGAGAGGGAGCTGCTGTTGGAGGATTTCAACAGGTGTGATGCCCATAAATTTCTATAGATTGGAGTGATCCATGCTTGAGATAGGCACAAGGATCAGTGAGGGGTCTGCGGGTGAGATGCCTAAGAAAATCTAGTGATTGGAGTGTTGGTTTATGCCTGTGAGAGGTGGTTTGMACCTATGATAGGTTGCTGATCTCTTTTGTTGGTGGATTTGTTTSTTTGAGGTGTGTTCAAGGAATTGATTGGTTTCCTGATGTATCATGTCAATACCAAGCATAATATATGTTTTGCAGTGAATACTTTGAGCCAGTTCATGGTTGAATCTKGACAGATTCATTGGATTGTTGCCAAGCATGTGTTTAGATATTTGATGGCCACAATTCATTATGGCAAGAGGTATGTGGGAGTCTGCAAGTTATTGTTATGTGCTTTTGTTGATTTTGATTAGGTAGGAGATGCGGAAGATCACTTTTTGTTTTTGTTTCAGCTTGGGCACAGGTATGTTTTTTTGGTTCTATAGGTACCTAGTGACAGTTGCACTCAGTCCAGTAGAGGTAGAGTACATTGTAGCCTCTGTTGCTTGTTGTGAGGCCATATGGCTTTGCAGGTTGATAACATAGTTGACCAATTAGATGTTGGAGCCCATTGTTCTTAAATGTAATGATCAGATTTGCATCAGGCTCTCCAAGAATCCAATATTTTATGATTGCTCCAAGCACATCGATATTCGGTACCATTTTCTCAGAGATGAAGTTCAGAAGGGAACAATGGTTCTTGACTATGTTTCCTTAGATTTGTAGGTGGAAGACATTTTTCTGAAGCCTCTAGCTAAGGGGAAGTTTGAGATGTTGAGGGAGGAACTTGGTTTGGTGGATAACACCTTCTTCACAAAGAGGGAGTGTTAGTTTAACCTGTTGCTTCAATGTGATTCTCCTTCAACAACTACAAATTTTAGCATATCCATTCCATCATTGATTCTTGTGCAGATTTGATTTCAGTTGATAAAGGAGGCACATTAATGAGGGTGGACTAGAGAGTTCTTAACAGAGCGCATTAGTTTCTAGTGGTGTAGGGTGCATGCATGTTCCAGATTTTGAAGGGCTGAGATCCTAAAGATTCGAGGTACTTTGCATTAGGAGTTTTCTATTTCTGGGAGGGCATAGATTTCATGTTGAGTAGAGTGCATGAGTACATGCAATTCACTTAACTTTAGTGCCATGCTAATTTGGGAAGCTTATCCATACAATTGGGCACATTGTCCAAGATGCATTAGGGTCATGTTTGACTCTGTCAAGCAGGGCACCTTACTGAAGGTGTCTAGATTCATTGTATCACTGTGGTTGGGCACATTGTCCAAGATGCATTAGGGTCATGTTTGACTCTGTCAAGCAGGGCACCTCACTGAAGGTGTCTAGATTCATTGTATCACTGTGGTTGATTTGGTCAATTTAGCAGATGTTTAAAATGTTGAAAAATGATTGGATGTAATTTGTTACTTAAGTGAAATCTCTTTTTTTTCTTTAAAAAAATGACATACAATGATCTTGCTAGAAACCCAACCTCAATGATCCCCAAGGCATTTGTAATAAATTTAGGTGAAATTTCTAGATACAATGAATATGTATATGCATGGCCGATACTGCAATGGTGCAGTTTGCAACTTTTAAAAGTTAATAGTAGTCAAGAGCAATGTATCATGGAAAGATATGCTTTCTTTCAAGATAGGTCACTTTGGCATGAACAAATACCAATAATTTATGGAGAGGGTTTTTCTATGGGACTTTTAAGTGGGGTTTAGTGCGTTGAAAGGTGCTTTCTATAGCCCAATATGAGGGAGATGTAATTCCTTTCATGCTCAACATGGAGTTGACACATGGCATTTAAAAAAAAGTATTAATATCAATTTTTTTTAAATGGAAGGCATAAATAAAATATTTTAGTGCCCATCTGAAGTAAAATAATCCTATATTTTTATGTTTATATATATATATATATATACTGAGAGAGAGAGAGAGAGAGATATTTATTATTCCGTCGATAGGTGCTTTCTACTTCCCAGTATGAGGGAGATGTTTAATTCCTTCAATGCTTACTATGGAGTTGACACGTGACATTTAAAAAAATATTAATAACAAAAAAATATTTCAATGTGGGTCATAATTAAAATATTTCAATGTTCACCTTAAGTAAAATACTTCAATATCAACTTTATACCTTTTGTGCTCAACATAGAGTTGACACATGGCATATGAAAAAAAATATTAATAACAAAGAATATTTTGATATCGACCATAAATAAAATATATCAACTTTATATATATATATATATATATATAAAGAAAGTAATTGATAGTAAAAAATTTCTTATTCCGCCCATATGTGCTTTCTACATCCTAGTATGAGGGAAATTTGTAATTCCTTCCGTGCTCAACGTAGAGTTGATACGTGGCATTTAAAAAAATATTAAAAGCAAAAAATTGTTTCAATGTTGACCATAAATAAAATATTTAAATGTCCGCCTTAAGTAAAATATTTTTATATAAACCTTATATTTAAAAGAAGTATTAATAACAAAAAAATCATTTCAATGTTGGCCATAAATATAATGTTTCAATGTCCACCTTACGATATATATATATATATATATATATATAAAACAATTGAAAGTAAAAGATTTCTTATAGTTAAAACATTTCAATAGTGTGCTGCTCTATGGAGTTGACATGTGGCATATATATATATATATATATATATCTTAAGAACTAGCAGAAATCCATCCTAACTACAGATCTATCATGCACAAAGAGGGATCAATTTCTTGGAGGTAAAAACTCTTTTTAAATTGAAAAAACTTGAGGAAGGAGCACCTCGAGGGATTTGATCCCTTTCAATACATGATAAATCCAGAGTTAAGATGAATCTACGCTGGTATAACAACAAGGGCTTTGGGCTCATTTATACTATTGTTCCTGATTAATCAATTATACCATAAAAAGAATTATGCAGCTCGGACATCTCATCTTTGCCCCCCAACTCTCTATTCTAAAAGTTAGCATTTATCATAAAAAGAATTATGCCATAAAAAGAATTATGCAGCTCGGACATCTCATCTTTGCCCCCAACTCTCTATTCTAAAAGTTGGCATTTATCATGAATGGCTTATAGTGCACAGCTTTTATTGGTTATCTAAATCTTTGTATGTGTCCATATCTGTAGCCTAATATTTAGTCTTGTATGTAGCACTGCGTCTAGGTTAATATCTTAAATTTTGTATGTACCACTTTCTTTAAGCTAATGTTTAGTTTTCTATTCATGATGGTGGTCAGACACGTTACATCTCATGAGTGGATTGCTATAAAGAGAATAATAGTACGAATGGCTACTGCAAGTAGGTTATTTATTCTGTCACAAAGTATTTTAGCTTCAGAAGGTGAAGTTATGCACTATGGTTGGTAGCCAGACAAGTGACATCTTAAGAAATGGATTGCTATAAAGAGAACAATGTTATGAATAGCTATTAGGTTATTTATTATCACAAATTATTTGAGCTTCAGAAGGAAGTTATGCACTCTGGTAGTTCAGGAATCTGCTCCAGTTCAATAGACAATGGCATGTAACTGTACACATCCGACTTTTGTAAGGCCCCCCTACCAACTACTTAAACCATAGTTAAGCTATGTATTAACCTGAATTAAATATCACGATTACCGATCAATACAAATATAATACAAGCTGTATTTGCTTGTCTTAACTGGTTTTCAGAACCTGCATTTTGCTATATAAATCAGCTTGAAGTGCTTGTAGCTTATCAATTTTGGGTTTTTCAAACATAGCTTCTCTATGTACATTCCGAAACAGGATTAGAACATTTATGTTAACTCACTTTATTCTCAAGAGCATAGGCTTCAACTGCGGACACCTATGTGTTATTTGCATTTTTATTCAGTCTATTCAATTTGGACTTCAAGATCTAGGTTTCCATATGCATCTTGATACTTATCCTCAATTTCCTTTGAGCTGTCTAAAGGAGATTCCTATCTACTTCAAATTGAACAATTTGAACATTCATCCCTGGTTTAGAGAAAGTCCCACTTCAAAAGAATTAGAAGACTTCTAATTCGGTAATTCCTTTGTACCCTAATGCATCGTCTTTCTTTTATCAAACAGAGTCACTATCACACTTCCAATTTTTTGTACCTCTACGCATCCTCTTTCTTTTTCCTTGCAAATTCATTTTCTCCCTTTAATTTATAAGTTGCCTGGAAGCAACTCATTCTTACTTCTATCAAACCAGCAACAATTGCCTTATGTGTGTAAATGCATCTTCTTGGGCCACAATCTTTCACTATCTTACATTACTAACATTCTGAATCAAAGAGGGATGTTTGAATTTTTAGTTATCCTGATTGTTCATTATTCTTCTGTTAAATCTATAAGAAATGAGGGGATATCGATTGTAAATGACTGATATTAGTCTATACTTGAAAAACTGATTAACTGCTTCATTTTCTGAAGCGTGGTTAAATGATTCACAGGACCATGCCTCCTAACTTGTCATCTTGGTAATAACTTAGCATGAGTATAATGTCCTCTTTTCCATGCAAGATGGTGAAGATAGAACATTAGAATTCTTGTTCAGGTTCGGTTTACTTGTTTAAAACAAGGGGAGCTGCAGAGCAGCAAGCCCCTGCCTTTTTGAGGAAAGAGAAACAAGAGGCAATAGGAAATCAGACACAAGGATTGTTGCAAATTCAAGCCACCCAGGAAATTAGACACAGGGCTTAGTTTCGCTGCTATGAGTGCCCGGGTTTTAGTAGTGTCAATGTCTTTTTTGTCTTTTCTCTTTTCCATGTTTGGGATATGGTTTGGTTACTATTGTGTTTATTCTAAGAGTTTATGAACACTAACATGGTAGGAAAACACAGTTACTAATATTATTAGACAACAGCATACAAGCCACTGATCTGCATACACAATCAACTGATAAATAACAAGCAGTTGTAAATCCAATCGATATTTTATAATGTTATATGAATTTCTATTATTTTATTTTTATTTTTAATAAAATATTATGTCAGTCAGATCATTAGTTTCGCTTATTTCTATGCAAATTATTATAAAAAAAAGGTGATTTGTTAGAGATTCCGATATGTGGATCTCAAATTAATAAACTACAATTTAAGAAAAATGCACTATGAAAAACATATCCACAAATAAGATAGTTATTTGCATTTCTCTGTACAAGAAGTGAGAAGAAGCCCATTGCTTCCGTCATCATTCAGTTTTTGAGTTCCTCAAGACTCCATGATCTACCACCTGAAAAATCCCACACTCCTTGCAGGGTCATTTTACTTCACTTCTAACTCTATTGTGCTCTGGCCCCACCCATGTAGCTACGTTCACATTCAATAGGGAGATGACAGGTACACCGTTGCAAAATATATTGTGGGGAATGTTGGGGTGTTTGTCCTCTCTCTTCATATATCTTGCAGGAAGTACCTGCAAACCTGATTTCTCCAGATTAATGACACTTTCTTCTTCAAGAGAAAACAATAATACAAATAGCAGTTGGCACATTGGTGTTAGGTTTATCACGAGTTGACTTCTTGGTCTGGTGTTCTCATGATCAAATTGGGTGGGATTGGATTCCAATGCAAACAGATAGCCCAATGCCCCTATCTTCGGATCAGGGATTGAATAATATCATTTTTACTTACAGACCTCTTCAAGGCAAAAATGAATAAAACCAATTAAAAAATCCTGCCATGAATGGTGGGACTGGATTCCAAATACAAATATAGAGGGACAATGCCCCCTATCTTCGGATCAGGTATTGAAGAATATGATTTTTCCTAATGGGCGGTCCTCTAGAGTCTATACAAATATGTATAGTAACAGAAATGGCGTGCATCCTTCAAAAATTAAAACATGTGGCATGTTGCAACAAGTCTGGATTTACATCTCGTGGCCAATCTCATCAAAAAGATCATATTGCACAAGATCACTGTTGACGTTTAAAGAGATGAATGCCTATTCATTACCCCCCCAAGCGCATACACCAATGAAATAAACACACCAAAGCACTTACTCAAAACCAAACCAGGTGGGGTAAAGGCAAAGGAATTAAGGCTTAATTGGGGCTTTGCAAGTAAGTGAAGTGTCAAATCCTAATAAATGCAAGCCACGTTCCACTCTACTCCTGCCGTATCATTAAGTTGGCTATCAGAATACAAGCCACATGCCCACTCAGCTTTTGGTGTATCACTAAGTTGGCTATCAGAATACAAGCCATGTGCCCACTCAGCTTTTGGTGTATCACTAAGTTGGCTCTCCTCTTTGGCTATCCTGGCCCCTAGACTTTAAGAAAGATTTACAGATGCATCTTCAAAACCGGTTGATCGCACAGAGATGGAGAGGCAGAGGGGGGCGAAGCACAATAGGCACACATCATCCAAGATCTGGCATCGTAGCAGCAGTGAATGAACAGGCATCTCGAATCGAGTATGGGTTATTTTGATGCCTATGGGATCAAAATAAGGTTAGACTAGCAATTCAGCTAATACTTTGACTCTGTCAACAAAAGAAACAGTGGAATAGTTGATAGTTCTCCAAGTTCAAATCCAGTTACAGAGGTTATTTGCAGTGAAATAACAATGCCTCTCCTACAGTTACTAAGGAAAAGTTGATTACTAAGGTAAAGTTGATAAATGAGGTCCGAAGGGAAGATGTATCCTTATTCAACTGACATCCCAATCATGGTATGCCTGAAACGAATTATCTCATTGGTTACAAATCTGCCTTCAAGTTTTGTAAATACTCTTGTTTAGCTCTTAGTTTTTTTCTTGAATCAATTTTTGTGGTCTCTTCCATCAAATATATGGGATGCATAATCACAAAAATTAAGTTTCCATCAAGAAACAATGTGCAACCCTAAACAGTGAAGGAACAACCCCTTTGCTGGCATCGGCTAGTATCCTGCTTCTCTGATACCCTGGATCCGAGCTCTACAAGGGAAAGTTTCAGCCGCAATCCTCTCAACCTTACCTGTACCTGGCCACCTGCATGTCCATTCATACCCTAGCTTCATCAATGGTGGCATATGCTTCCATTTGGTACATCGGAAGAGACATGGGTACCCATTTGCATTTTTTTTCTCTATTGTTTGGGGTACCCATTTTCATCTATAGGCATTGACATTGACAACATTCAGTGAAAAAAATTGCAAGCTTAAATTTTATTAGTATGAAAAAACAGACAAAATACCTATTTTCAAATGCTTTTTCTTGCTTCAAAGCTCCAATTGCCACAGGCAGTGGCCTGGTTCAGATGTCAAATGTTGGGATGCCTCATATTGCCTCTTATTGGGTAGGTTAAATTTAAAATTCTTTTCATATGGTTCTTTTTACAGATTCTTTACTTATCTATGCCAACTAGATGAATAAAGTTGGGGGAATTCTGAACCCGAAACTGGAACGATTATGCATGCAAAGCCTATGACCAGATGGAATCAACAAATGAAAGATCAAGGCCTTTCGAGTAGACAAAGGTTGGAGCAGAGGTTGGAAAGGGGGCGCAGACGGGGTTTAACATGAGGGGGTGAAAAGGACACTGCCACAGCCAAATTGGTTTGTCACAACGAGTTAAAAATTCACAGCCAAAGAAAACACGCCACAGCCAAATTGGTTTGTGACAACGAGTTAAAAATTCTAATAGAGGTGGTTAATGGAAAGAGGAGCATCTTGGAAAAAATTTGTGACAACGAGTTAAATTCTAGCCAAGGTGGGTCGTGGCAAGATGAACATCTTGGCAAAGGTAGGTAGGATAGGAAAGGGGATGCAAAAAAACTTTGAGTTGCAGAGGACAGGCTTCCATTTCTCCATCGTTCCTCTTACTTTATTAGCCCGTGGGATCTTGCATGCAAATTACAGCTGGACAAAGCAATCGTAGAGGGTGTCGAAGGATCCTGCATCCAAACTACAGGGTCTCTCTCAAAGCATAGGTAAGTAAGGAGTACGACCTAGATGAGAATGGGGTTTCAAGTAAATATAAACTTGTTTACAAAGTGGACTTCAAACACTTGGTGATTAGCATCCATGCAGGGTGAACACTTGGCTATTAATCCATGCAGGGTGAACACTTGGCTATTCGCATACATGCACTAAACATTAGAGAGTGAAAAAATAAAATTAGACATTTAATGTCACGAACTAATGTTAACATGAAAATCTAGCATTAATCCAGTTTGAGAGAAGTAAAATAAATACATGAACCATTTCCTAAGTTTTAAACCCAACCTTTGCCTCTTGCCTCAATATGAGGCCAAATAAGAGGAAAAAAATCTTGATTGGATGAGATAAAGTGCCTTGAGATGTTAATTGGACGAGACAAAGCGTCTTATATATCTTAAAGGAAAAAACTTAGGTTAAAAGTTAACGGATACATTGATTTACGAGAGAAGTGCAGCGTACCGATTTCTAATAGTCCCTGCAGCCAAAGGCAGGGGCTAATAAGGTATACCTTATTTGCTATGTAAATAAATATTACCCCATTCTAGAGAACTCGCTCATGGTTGTCTATCTTTATTGGACTTGTTAATGCAATTATAGGCTATTCCTTTACACATTTTAGAAACTTCTAGGGGACAAAGTCTGGGTTTCATATTTTTCCTGAGTTGAATCTCAATTACAGTGGTCCAGTGAGAATTTTATATTTCACTCCTTACACCACATAATTTCGATTACTCAGGAAGCTTGTGTTTTGATGATCTTGTTGTGGCTTTTAGCGGACATAAATCTAATGCCTAAGAAAGGGAAGAGAAAGTCGTTTTACTTTCCCTGCATTGACACTTGGAAGGCAAAGTAGACATACATATATAGATGGTGACAATTTTGAGTTAAATTTTATTTATGTATGGATGGTGGCAAACTAGACATACATGTATAGATTGTGGCAATGTGCTGCCAAAGGATTTACCCAGAGTGCCTTATTTATGTATATGTGTCCAGATTCCAAATAGTATGTAGCCTATCTGCTTGATCTGAAATCATTAAAAGTGCTATCTACTTATTTACTTGTGGTGGGAAGTGCATAACTTATTTTCTCTGTCAGTGTGATTTTGACTATGCAAAATGCCGTCAAGCTTCAAACTTTCAACTCACTGTTGTCCTTATGTGGTTGAAGGGAGGTGCCACATCAGATTTACAATGATTTAGATGCATTGGGAGAAGGAGAGAAGTGGTGGGAGGTATGGCTCTTAATCCTTTATACCAAGATCTGAAATTGTTTTATATAATGGTGGAATTTACTCATAAAGAAATTATTGATGATCCTGAGGTTGTGTTAGAGTTCCAGGTTCTGTAAGTAGTTTGTGCGTAACGTTTTTTAAGAAAGGATAATTCATTACTTTCATTTAGTTTATAAGATTGCGGACAAATGCGTTTATTTCTTTGTAGGCTGTGGAGTTACAAAAGCTTATATTAGCTCACAACAGCATCAAGGCCCTGTCAGAGGATCTAGGAAAGCTCTCCTCTCTGACGGTTTTGAACATCAGCCATAATCAACTGACCTGTCTTCCAGCTGCAGTTGGCCGGTATCTTTTTTTTTTCCCTCTATGGTTTATTGGACAGTTTTGATAAGATAGTTACAAATACATGATTTAATTTTAGTGAAAAATCTCCTGTATTTTACTAGTTTGACGGGTAACAATTTGTTATGTACTTCAAAATATCCATCTAATATGATTTTTTTAATGGTGATGACAGGCTTAACATGCTCAAACTATTAGATGTGTCTTTCAACTCATTAAGCAAAATCCCTGAAGAGATTGGTTCAGCGACTGCACTGGTCAAGTGGGTTGTTTACTTCTGTTATTTGTGAACAGATGTTTGAGTTATATACAATTGTTTAAATATTTGACTTAGAACCAACTGTTTATTTTCATAGAGGATTGGCATTAGTCCGAAGACCGATGCTTCCTTTATACTTTTTTTAAGTGATGAGCATCAACCACCTATCAAGAGGTGGGATGCTGTTTATGCTGTGTGCCTATACTACCTGGCCGGAATGAATGGCCTTGATGGCTCAATCATGGAACAAACAACGACCCTCTTGCAGGGTGCACTGACCCCTTTGGACAAACAGCTAGTGATGTAAGAGGAATTGAACCTGGTGGGGGCTGAGACAATATTTGGCCTTTTGTGGTTCTTACTTTTTTTTAATTAAAAGATATGCCATTTTTTTCCAGGTTACACTGTCCGGGATTTCATGGATGGTACTCAGGGTAAACCCTAGAATCTTCAGAGCACAAGGCCGGTCAATAACAGGGCTTGAAGCCATTACAACAATATACTTGTTATTGAGCTCAACATGTCACTTGTGGGAATTGAACCTGGGTGGGGACGATAACAATCATTCCTCCCAACCACCTGAACTAAATCCAATTGACATTTAAAAAATATGCCATATATTAACATAGATATTTACAAAAGAAAAAGCAATAGTGGAAGGATATATGCAATTGAAATTATATCCTCTTCCTTAGCGTTACTAGAGCAGAAATAAAATTAGAATATGCTGGAGCATTTAGATAATTAACATCTTTAATGTGCAGAAAGCCTTTATCCAACAATTGCATACATATCTCTTCCCTCAAATTACAAGAGAAAACAAGAGAAAACTTAATTGAAGTGACCTCATTAGCAAAACCAAACTTACACCTTAGCTTCCAGATAGTGAATAATGCAGTGACTTTGAGGCAATTCTAAATTCCTGTGAAGGCCAGAGAGCATTACATATCTGGAGTCGCCAAAGATTGTAGCTCTCTATTGCACCTTTCCCTGAAAGAAAGCAGAATGCTGATCCTGTATGTGATGCCAACAGTCTCTAGCAAATTGGCAGTCCCAAAATATGTGTTTCACTGTCTCCAGTTTGCCACAAACTCTTTAGCCAATCAGGCCTTTGATGGAAGSCTCTGATTAATGACTAACCATGCAAAGGCTCGTAGCTTGCAGGACAAGTGAATGGAACACATGCTATGCAGTCTGCGTATCCACCTATCCTCGGGATCAGAAGAGGTCCATTGAGCATTGAGAACAGGAGCCAGAGCATGYTTTTTGTGTAATGGTGAGTAATATGCTTCTATTGTGTAATGGTGAGTAATGTTTCCAGGAATCATATTGCTGAATCTGTTTACTGAACACCCACCCCCGGTCTCTCCATGAAGGTCCTCGCATATCAATTTGAGTTTGAACAAGTCTTTAGGGGGAATCAACTCAACAATGTCTTTGATAATTGGCCCGTCAGAGGAGATTGGGCTTTCTATTGGGCTAATTCCCTCCAGTCCTTCCAAGATCTAGCTTCAAAGTCCAAAAGATCTCGCCAAGTAAGAATGATTTTTCTACTTATCCTGCAGTTTGGAATCACAACAATTCAACAATGCACTGGTTCTGGTGTTTCCAGCGCCAAATTGGTTGCTAGGCCAAATCTCAACCTGACCCGCTTCCCGAGTAGTTCCACTTAACCAACCTAGCCACAAATTTCCGTACCTCCCAAATATTTTTGTAGATAAAGGACCTGACAATTTGGAACAAGTGTGGGGACAAGATTATATCTCTTAGTCCAAAAGAGCCATCCACCTTTAGTGCATACTGGGCTGAAATAAATCTGTGTCGCAAGATGACCTTCTGACGAGGTGTAAATATGATTTCCAATTGTTGGTGTCATATTACACTTATCATTAGATTGTCAACCCGGGGTTCAGTTTGTTCTTGTGAGGCTCTTGGTGCAATATACGCAGAAAAATGACTTTTACCACTATTATGCACGAAAATCAGCTAAGAACTATGGCACGCATAAACCAAAAGAAAGCATAAAAAGGCGGAGTCACGTCGTTCTTGACCCCATCCCAGCTGGTGGTACCTCATGGAATAAGACCTCTGAGATTCAAACTCATAATCCTACTACCTAGCTGTGTTCACCAAGTGGGGCCCTGAGCAGGGTGATTCGTTAGAACACATGACTGAAATAACACTTAAAACAAGGCTACTTAATCTATTCTTAACACACCGCAGAAGATAAGTCTATATTCTGGCAAATGCTAAAATATAAATCTGTATAAAGAAAGGACCAACAGTCTCCCAATTCCTATTTAGTTAGTGGCACAGAGAATGCTACAGCTATTGAAAAATATATCCAAACATGACATTTAACTTCAGCATACTTAAGTAGCAATGAGAACATAAAGGTCCAATAAAATTCTAACTCTTCCACACTTTATCCACCATTTGGTAGCACACTTACAGGTGGCCATTTAGTAGCAAGCACATTCCACAGGTAACCATTCAACAACATATAGAGGACAGAGTGCAATGAACTACAGCTATGTATAACCAGAAACTAATAATCAGCAAACTAATTACACGCGGAAAAAGAAATCGACAGCACAGTCCCTTATCTCGAGTGGGCCCAGCTCGAGGTTTGGCCTGTGCTTGAAATTATTGGATCACCAGAGCAGATTTATAGCATAAACCAACAATGTATTAAGTCTGTAAATGAAGATTACACAACTGCTACTCCAAGTCACTCACACCAAAAACTTAACTATGCGCTCATGAGCGCTTACATGTATATATACAAAAAGGGGGCTTGCCCGCTCCAATAATGGAGCGACAGGCCCCCTATTATTCTGCAAAATAGTTTAAACATAAGATAAAATAGTTTAAAACAGAATTTATGCTTATGCCCATTGATTGGCTCAGCCGTACCATCCCTTCAATCAACCAATAAAACATTGATTCCTTTCCTAAGTCTGTGGGTGTTGGACAACTGAGAGGGGGGGGGTGAATCAGTTGTTACCGTGCTTAAACAATTATGCTTCTTTTAAACTCTTTGCTGA
>SNQJ01S0056392.1:0-12762 GCA_010110895.2 Picea sitchensis | reverse complement strand
CTTCACTATTGTACTTAAGCCATCATCACTACTATACTTGCCATCAATGACAAGTCTATGCTGCCTGTAAAACATGCCAACAATCCTTTGTACATTCTTCCTGCACCCATGCCATCTTCATTGCTGTACCTGCCATCAATGACAAGCATATGCTACATGTTAAACATTTTCCAACATATGTGGCATGACACATCATCACCCTCTTTCCTTTCATTGACAATCGACAACTTTTCTTGAATGAACCAAACACCTCGTCAATTTCACCGACACAACCATTAACGATCAGAAATTTCCTTTAGTCGAACCGAACAGTTCACCAAACTCGTCGATCCGACCATTGACAATCAGCGATTTTCATTGGTGGATAAAAAAAAATCACCAAACTTATATATCTGACATCAACCATCGACGATTTCTCTTAGAAAACCAATTTTTCCTAAGAATTTCACCGAAATATGATACTTAGCAATTTTTCAACTAAAATCAGGATGAATTTGAGATGTTGATCTACTCTTCTTTCAAAACTCCAAGAATGAATCTCAACTGTCGATTCACTCCATTTTTCCAACCCCCAAAAATGGATCTCGACCATCAATTTACTCCATTTTTCCAAACCCTGAAAATGGATCTTGGTTGTCGATTCTTTAACTTCGTCAATTGCGGAAATGAATCTCACTCGTCGATATTGTCACTTCATAGTCACCATGAATACATGGAATTCGACTTCCCGATCTTATTTTTAACCCCGCAACTTGCAAATCGATGTCATTGTTCATCTCTTAGACGATTCTAAGAGTAAATTAACTTGAATTTTTCTATGAAATCTGGAAGTTTCACTCCAGTTTCATAACTTTTCCCCAAATATGTCACAAAACAAAATTTGTAACAATGAATTTTTACCAAATTCACGCTTGTTCTTGGACCATACAGGTCCAGTGTTGAACCAGAAGCTCTAATACTAATTTGTGTATTCACCAACTTAAATGAGGAACATTAATATGTGGAATACACACAAAACAAAATTGGTATGCTAACTAATCATGTAACTTACCAACTACAGGAACACATACAATTTTAACCATGTGTTGATACCATGAACTAGATGCATCTACAACATTCTAAAATAAACATAAAATGCAAGTAGTAAACTCAAATACAACAACATATAAATCGTTCTCAAATACAAAGTTAATACACAACAATTAAACTCATAATGCAACACAAAAACAAGATAAACACTTATCTTTTAAAATAGTTGTGCAACCAGCTGTTTGGGATGGACGTTCCACCCAACCATAGACTTGTTGTTACAAATATTAATAACAAGTTACCCTCGATCTGGGGCTAGTAATCCACAAAAGAGGGTGGTCTCACATTGTCCACTCACGGCTCAGAAAATCCCACAACCCACTGGAATTCTCCTACGGCTACCTTGATTTTCCACCAACGCTCTTTCTCTTGACCTTCCCAACCCAAACAATCTACCCCTTCACTGCCCTCAGTCCATCAAGTGTCTCATTCATTTATCAGGGTCTCTCTGGCCAGGTAACCAGGAATATCACTACTGGGAAACTCAAGGGAGATCACTTCTAGGAAAAATACCAAGAAAAAAAAACAATCACTTGTTGTTATTAGTGAAACTCACACAGGAGTCACTCTTCAAGTTTGACAACCTGTCTCTTAGTATGTTGCTCCAAATACGCTCCAGAATTCATTGTCCATGGTTTCTCCAGCTCTAATGTTCTTCTTCTTTGTTCTCTGCTTATTGTTCATGCAAAACATGATTTTCCAAAAATTGTTCTCTCTGCCCATATGATTTTCCTCTCTTATGTGTTTGCTTAAATTACACTCTTCCCCAGGATGATTATACTCAAACCCATGCTCCCAATAACTATGGGATGTGACTTCTCACACCCACCCACTCAAACAAAAAATAGAAGTTCAATACATAATCATAATAAAATTCAAAAATGTGGGTTTGGATTAATACCCGTGAATAATTTCCCTCTTGGGGCCCTCTTAAACACTCTTAGACATTTCCCTCTCTTGTGGATTAATCATACCCCATATTTGTCCATATCATCCATCAATTGGCATCACATTTTCTTTCTTTAAACTCGGAAATACATTTTGCATATACATCGCTTGGCCAAAGCCATACATTATATCTATATTAAGCATTAATTAAACTGGGGATTATAGTGGGGACATTACACGATGGAGGTGATGTAGATAATTCAAATTTAGGTGTTGTAGATGATATGGATATTTCATATGGTGATTTGAAATTATCTACTAACTTTTAACCAATTTCCTTTGAAGAAGCCACTTCTCATGATGAGTGGAAAGAAGCCATGCAGAAGGAGTATGATGCTTTCATAAAGAATGGAATGTGGAAGTTGGTGGACTCTCCATTCAAAACCAAACCAATTGGCTGCTAGTGGGTCTTCAAGAACAGGTACAAATTAAATGTCTCACTTGACAGGCACAAAGTGAGGCTCGTGGAAAAACAATTTGCACATAAATAATTTATTGATTATGATGAGACTTTTTCCCCCACATCAATGTCGGGTATGTTGGGGGCCACATGTGGGTGGATCCCCCTTATCTGGGGGGGGTTCAAGGGTAGCGTCCCCCAAAAAAATTGACCTTTTTTGGTAGCTTTTCGACACATGGTTTTCACCAATGGTTTTTTAATTCTAATTAAGGAATTAGGGTTGTTGACTAATCCCGGTCAATGGATTATGGTTTTGGATGTCGCAAGATCCTATATATATTGTATTGTAAATAATTAATGAAGATGAATAGAATATTATAGGTATGGCTTTAAACAGGTTGTTAATTTTCCCGGTTTGGGTTTCCAGGGTAAAATATATGTGTATTGTGTGTGTGTGTGTGTGTCATTGTATCTTTTATGTTTTTATGAAGAATCTGTTTGTGGTAATTAATTTTACAAGATTAAAATCTACATTTGATATCAGGGAAATTATTGGCTTCAGGGGGACGCCTTTGTGGTGAGGGGTTTGGCTCAGGTTTGTGACAATCATTCCTACAGTGAGAGTTTAGTGGTATTGATTCTTCAGGTGAAAAGAAATGGTGAGCAATTCAAAAATAGAGATCAAGAAATTTAATGGGAAAAGTTTTGAATTGTAGAAGCTCAAGATGGAAGATTTGTTGGTGAACAAAGATCATTGGATCATTTTGTATTTAGGAACTGCACCTAAAGTAATGTCAGCAGAAGACTAGGCAAAGTTGGATCGGAAGGAAAAGAGCACAATCTGGTTGTGTCTCTTAGATTCAGTATTACTGAATGTGTCAGGGGAAGCTATGACCAAGGATTTATAAATTAATTTGGGGACTATGTATCAATGTAAGTCCCTGGTAAACAAATTGTTCCTGTAGAATAAGTTGTATAACCCGAGGATGAAAAATGGAGACTCGGTGGTAGAGCATATGAATGTCGTCAATATAGTGGTAAGTCAATTATTATATGTTGATATTAATATTTATGATGAAGACAAATGTATCAATTTATTGTGCTCTTTATCAGACTCGTGGGATAATCTTGTTGTGTTCATAGGTAGTAATACAAATACTTTAAGTTTTGATGATGTGGTCTCATCCTTATTATCAGAGGAGATGAGGCAGAAGAACGTGGAAGGACGGAGCATAGAAGAAATATTAGCAAGAGGACGCTCCCAAGAAAGAAATAGATATGAGTCATAAATTGGGATATCTAAACCTAAGGGTAGATCTAAGTCTCTCGAAACATTTGTAAATTTATGCTAGAATTATGGAAAAGAAAGGCACTACAAGAAGTAATGTAGATCCAAAAGTGTTGAGAGAGGGAAGGGATCTGATGATGCTCCTTCTACAGAAGCAAAACATTATATAAAAGGAGGGGATGTGTACTTGGCTTATTCAAGCACATGTGCATATCATAAGGCATGGTTGGTTGACTCAGGTGCATCCTTTCATATGACTCCTCACAAGGAGTGGTTCTGCGAATATGAAAGGTATGATGGAGGTGATTTTTTTCTAGGTGATGACTCGACAACCAAAATCATAGGACAAGGAAAATTCAAGTTGAATCTCATGGATAGAAGGATTAGAACACTCCCTAATGTTTTGTACATCCTAAGATTGGACAGAAATTTGATTTTTGTAAGTAAAATGGGTGATGTATGGGTAAAAACAATGTTTGAGAAAGAAACATGCAGGATGGTTCGAGAAGCAATGGTGTTATTGAAGGGAGTTTGGATTGGAACTATGTATAAGCTGCAAGGAAGAACTATTAGTGATGGGTGCAATAGTTCCATTATTCCTGAGATTGGAGCTGAAGAAGAAAAAACTTCTACAGTCTATGGAGAAAAGACTATGTTGTGGCATCAAAGACTGGGGCATATTGGAGAGAAGGGCCTTCGACTACTACACAGTAAAGGTATGGTTGAAGGTATGTTTAAATGCTCTCTAGATTTTGATTTATGTGAACATTGTCTATATGGGAAGAAGAATTGGGTAAGATTTTCCTCTGTTGCATCGAGGGCAGAGGAAATTTCACAGTTGGTGCACAGTGATGTGTTTGGACCTATGTCAGTTCCATCACTAGAAACATTTGTGTACTATATCTCATTTATAGATGACTTCTGGAGGAATACATGGATGGATTTCCTCAAGAAGAAATATGAAGTCTTTGATAGGTTTAAATAGTTTAAGGATCTTGTGGAGATTCAAATAGAGAAAAGAATTAAGGCGCTAACGATGGATAATGGTGGAGAGTTATGCAGAAATGAATTCGAAGAATTTTGTAAGAAGTGTGGTATAAAAAGGCAGAAGACTACTCCATATACACCTCAGCAAAATGGAATTGTAGAAAGGATGAACAGGATGTTGATGGAAAAATCAAGGTGCATGCTCAGTGGTGTTGGGTTAGGACAAGAATTATGGGAAAAGACAGTGGGTACTACATTCTACCTGGTCAATCGATCACCCTCATCAAAACTGGATGACAAGACTCCACACAAGGCATGGACTGATAAAAAACTCTCTCTGACACATCTCACGGTATTTGGTTGTGATGCCTATGTTCATGTTCCAAAGGAAAACGGGAGTAAGCTAGATAAAAAGGTTGAAAAGTGTATCTTTATTAGGTATAAAGATAGTCTAAAATATTATAAGCTTTGAAACCTGGAAAATAAGAATGTAGTGTATAGTCGAGATGTGGTATTTAGATAAATAAAAGATGCTATCAAACAGAAAGTCCTACCAAGGAAGGAAGAACCAGAGAAAATAGAGTTGATGAATCAGAATCTATAGAAGAACATGAATCAAAAGAAGAAGATCGTCATACTCCAGTATTGAGGAGATCGGTTCGGGAAAGAAGGAAACTAGAAAGGTATACTACACCTAATTTTCTTTTTAAAAAAAAATTGTTTATTACTGAAGATGATCCTAAAACTATTAAGGACGAAGTGGATTCAGAGGATGGAAAACTCTAGAAAAAGACCATGATTGGAGAAATCGCAACCTTGGACAAGAATGAGGCTTGGGATTTAGTGGAGTTTCCTACTAAAAGAAATATCATTGGTAGAAAATAGGTGTTTAAGAAGAAGTTGAATGCATAAAGCAAATTGGAGAAATACAAATTTTGGTTAGTAGCAAAAGGTTATTCCCGGGTAGAGGGAATTGACTTTGGTGATATTTTTTCTCATGTTGCCAAGTTTAACTTCAATTAGATTTATTTTATCTATTGTTGTTACATTTGATTTTGAAGTAGAACAAATGGATGTGAAGACAACATTCCTACATGGGGATTTGGAAGAAGAAATCTACATGAAGCGGCTAGAAGGCTTTATTGTGAAGGGAAAGAAAGAGTTGGTATGCATGATGAAAAAGTCTCTGTATGAGTTAAAGTAATCACCAATGATGTGCTATCAAAAATTTGATACTTATATGTTGGGACTTGGCTTCACAAGGAACAAAGTGGATCATTGTGTGTATTTCAAATTAATTGATGATCATCTTATTTATTTGTTCTTGTATGTGGATGATATGTTGTTGACAGGAAACGACAAGGAGATTATCCAAGATGTGAAAACTCAGTTCTCCTCTGAATTTGACATGAAGGATATTGGTGCTGCAAATTTCATTTTGGGAATGGAAATTAAAAGAGATCTGGAAAACATGAAACTTTGATTAAATCATAGAAAATATGTCGAGACAATATTGCATAGGTTTAATATACAGGAATGTAAATCGGTCAAGGTTCATATTCCTGTAGGTGTAAAGTTATATGTGGATCAATGTCCCAAGACATAAGAAGAGGAAGAGAACATGTCCTTTGTTCTATATGCAAGTGTGGTTGGAAATTTGATGTATGCAATGGTCTGTACTAGACCAAACATTGCACATGTAGTGGAAATTTTGAGCAGGTATATGTCAAAACCAGGGAAGGAGCATTGGACAACAATAAAGAGGGTTTTCAGGTATTTGTGTGTCACTACTAGTTATGGATTGTGCTACCAAATAAGACTAGGATTGGACAAAATGTTGGACATACATGGCTTTGTTGATGTAGACTGGGTTGGAGATCTGGATCGCAGAATATCTACTAGTGGGTATGTGTTTAACCTGTTTGGAGGAGAAACCAGTTGAATGATAAAAAGACAGTCTGTAGTGGCACTCTCAACTATAAAAATTGAATGCATGGCAACCACTCATGCAATCAATGGAGTTGTATGGTTACAGAGATTGTGTTCAAGTATTGGGTTGGTACAACAAGTTGTAAGGATAAATTGTAACAGTGAGAGTGCAATCTTCTTGGCAAAGAACCTGACTTATCATTCAAAGACAAAGCATATTGATGGTAAATATCATTTTGTGAGAGACATGGTTGAAGAAAAGAAAGTGGTGTTGATGAAGGTGGACACTTTGAATAATGTTGCAGATTCATTAACAAAAATTTTGAGCACTGGGAAGTTATCTTGGTGTAGAGGATCTATGGGCATTGATGCCCTAGATTTTTGACTATGTAACCTTGTAACCCCATGTATGCAAAGAAAATAAAAAGTGGGAGAATGTTGGATATGTGTTATATTATATGCACAACTAGAATTAGTGTCTGCATTGCGTCAGGCATGCGGGGGATTAGAGGGGTGTGGGGGGGCGCTAGCCCCCCCTACCCAGTGGGTCATAGGGGGGAGGAGCCCCCTTTTCTGGGGGGTTCACAAGGGGGGTAGGATCCCACATGCACGGTGGTTCATGGGTAGCGCCCCTAAAAACAAAATTGCATTTTTTGCGTTCGTTTTTTGGCGGTTTTTCGGCACATGGTTTTCGTCGATGGTTTTCTAATTCTGGTTAAGGAATTATGGTTGTTGACTAATCCTAATCAATGGATTATGGGTTTGTATGTCATAGTATCCTATATAAATTGTATTTTAAACAATGGAGAATGTTGAGTATGATGTTAGATGTGCGACTCTAAACAGGTTGTTAGTTTTCTCAGTTTGGGTTTCCAGGGTAAAATCTATGTGTAATGTGTGTGTGTGTGTGTGTGTGTGTGTCATTGTATATTTTTTGTTTTTATTAAGAATCTATTTATAGTAATTAATTATACAAGGTTAAAATCTACAATCAAAATGGGATACCATTCATACTCTATTTTCCTTGGCAGCACAGAATGGATGGAAATTTCATCAAATGGATGTGAAGACCATTTTCGTCAATGGAGACTTGAAAGAGAATATCGTCATGTCTCAACTAGAAGGTTTCGTTGTGAAGGGACAAGAACAAAATGCATGCAAGCTCATCAAGTCCTTATATGGCCTGAATCAAGGACCTCGAGCCTAGTATGAAAAGCTAACTAAGCATCTTCTGAAATTGAATTTCAAGCACTTTAATCTTGACGATGCAACTTTGTTTGTCAAGAAAGTTGGAGAAACTGTGGTATATCTTATAGTGTATGTAGATGATATGTTGATAACAGGGAACAACGAAAGTTATATTGCATCCATAAATAAATAGTTGAAGAAAGGATTTGAGATGATAGATTTGGACATCTTCATTACTACTTGAGCATTGAAGTGATTCAAAATACAAAGTGCATATTCATCTCCCAAAATAAGTACATGGAGAATTGTTGAACAAGTTTGTCATGGTTGAGTGTAACCCTTTCTCTACTCCAATGGAAGATAATTTGAAGCTCACGTCAAAAGAAAGAAATGAATTTGAGTATGCAGCCAAGTACAAACAACTTGTGGGAAGTCTTATCTACCTTACCATCACTAGACCAGATATTTCATTTATTGTTGGGATTATTTTCAGCTTCATGCAAAAACTTTGGGAAGTACATTGGTTTGTTGCAAAAAAAAATCTAAAATACTTGAAGGGAACTCAAGACTTTGGACTCAAGTATTTTGAGGTGGATGAATTCAGCCTGATTGGATAATATGATTCAAACTTTGATGGGGATAAAGAAAATGGAGTGTCAACTTCAGCATATCTTATGAGCCTTGGATCAACAATTGTCGTCTGGAGATCACGCAAACAATCAATTGCAACATATTCCACAATAGAGGAAGCATATGTGGCAACAGCAGAAGCAGCAAAGGAAATTGTGTGACTCATGAAAATACTTGAAGACTTACATGAGAAATTGATGAATTCTACTCATCTTCTAGTTGACAATACCTCTGCAATCAAGTTGGTCAAGAATCCCAGATTCCATGATTGAACCAGGCACATCAACACAAAGTACCATCTGATTTGATATCATGTAGATGCCAAGACTATTCACTTGAGACATTGTTCCAAAAATGAGAAAATTATGAACATCTTCTCCAAAGCGCTTGGAAGAGAAAAATTTTGAAATTTTCATAATGCTGCTTGGACTCACAAACACCCCTTTCGGATTAAGGGGGGGAATGTTGGATACCTAATCCTCGTGATTATGGTATTATGTAAATATCATTGTAAATATTATTTAGGAGAAATATGAAGAGTTGTAGGTGATAGAAAGAGCCATTTAGAAGATGAAACCAAAGGTCATCTGAATTTGTATTTATGAATGTTTCACGTTAATGCAAAGCATCCAAGTGTGGTGTTATTTCTTCTACCCATATTGGGCCTGGCAATTCTCAGACCATCTAATTAATTAATTATTTTCTACCTCACTACTTAATTTATTTACTAGATGTAATGATTTCCCTACAATTCTATTTAATCAATCGTTTCAAAATAGTGAGAAAATGTTTTTCATGTAACATTTATTTACTATACAAATATTGAAATCAATGAAACAAACAACTTAGTCGAGAATTGTCAATTTTACAAATGTTCACTCATCAATGCCCTGAAATCGATTTTATCAATTCTACAAACACTGAATCAATGCACTATAGTAAGAGAAATGCGACGAATCATTAGGAAAATTTGAGGTCTAAAATGGGCCTCATAAGGAAAATAATAAAAATAATAGTTAAATAATAAAACAAGAGCTATGCATTTTCAAAACAAAGAAAGAAAACTATTTTTTTTAATCATATTTTTTACTTATCTTCTTATAGGTTTACTCAAATTTCAAGTGTAGACACTTGTTGGATGTGAAATCAAATGATGCATCCAATGAATACCCACTCTACATACTTTTGATTGACCCATGGTGATATAAACTAGAAATACATGAAAAAACATGTTTAAAAAGTAACATGTTTTTTCATGTATTTCCAGTGTCTTTCACCATGGGTCGATCAAAAGCATGCAATGGGTACTCGTTGGATGTAGAATTAATTATGCATCCATCAAGTGCCTACACTTGAAATTTGATTAAACATGTAAGGAGATAAGTCAAAAATACAATTTAAAAGAGTTGTTTTCTTCCTTTCCCTCCAAAAATATTTAGCCTTATAATTGGCATCATCATCTTAAATCCTATTGATTCTTTTAAAGTAGATTTTGATCCTATACTTTTTCTTTTGAAGCCCATTTTTTATTTCAAAATTCCCCTAACAAACTTAGTCGAAAAATGTCGATTTTATGAACACTAAATCTATGCAATACAATGAAATCAATGCATGAAACATTGAAACCAATTCACTGAAATTGATTTTATCCACTGTACAAACATTAAAATCAGTGCACTATATTAAGAGAAATGCAACAAACAACTTAGTCCATCGTACAAACACTAAAATCAACATTAGCATCATTGTGCAAACACTAAAATCAATGTATTATCAATTTTATACATTCTACATCTTCAGCGTCAACAACACAAACCTCATTGTAGGTTTTTAGCTTTTAGATTGTTCGTTTTATATACATCTATTACATGGAATATGATGATATTTTCCTGAAAGACATTTCAAATGGCATATAATTAAAAATATATTCTCTGTTGCATTATGATGTAAACTCTGCTCTCATTGCTACTAGTTTTATCCTCAATTGCAATGGAACCAAGTAATAAGAAATGGAGTCCATTAACCTTTACTACTAAGTTAGTGTTCATTTTCCTAATTTAACTATTATTATAAAGTGGAGCTCATAATAATCTAGGGGTTGGAGAAGGGAAAATGATATTGATTCTAGCGGTTTTGGAAAGGAAGCTTACATAGCCTCAATGCAACCCAAACAACTCACCTCAATAATATGGTAGCCACCTTTACCACACTATGTGATAGAATGATGTTGCATGCACTTCAATCTTTTATACAATCCCACTATTTTCTAAACCTCTCCATATTCGATTCCATCAATTTACCCAATAACGATCACACAAACCTCCTAAATAAAGGCTTCAACTAGATTATCACCCTTTTCCACACTCAACTCTACTATTTCCATTCATGGCTTGCTCATCCACTTATATAAGAGCTCAAAAAAAAGGCCACACTCTCAAATGGAGGAGTCATTGGACAACATATGTGACAACATTCTAAACCTTCTTTACCCCTAACATCTAGGAGCATTACCTCTAGATTTGAGAAAAATTTCACCGCATTCATATTCAAACTACCCAAACCTTGCTTGCAACAATACTTGATGGCCTTTTTTCCACCAAAGCACAAAGAGCTCTTATGCAGCCAACACAATCCTTTGCCATTGTAGATAGTGGTGGAGTCTGCATCTCTGCCTCATTTACAGAGGTTGTTGATCTCGTGATTGTTTCTATAGCAGATTAGAACCATAAATGTGTCGTTCACACGAGTGTGCGGCTTTTCCCGTACACAGTCATGCATATGGCGCATTATGCGCTCTACGGGCTTCGTTGGCCCGTGCACTGTGCGCACGCTTCCTTTAGTGAGTTTGCGCATGCCAATTTTTGCCCAATTGTATAGCTTTTACCTTTTGAAATGCATTTTGTTGCTGCAGGTGAACTAATAGTTGTTGGCATTGTTGTATTTCTGTAACCATTTGCGTGCAATGTTGCGGACGAAATTTCAGTGATAACACTGAAGACTGTTTTTTTCACAAAAGGTTGTTTTATTGATATTTATGAGAGATTGAAAGATGTAAAGGGAGGAATCTGCCAACAGTTTGTGCCCACATTATGTCTTTATGATGCTATATTGATATGTTTTTGTTCTGTATTGAATAAACATATGTTGCATTGGTTTTTAGCACACAAATGAGACGGCTAGAGCATGCCCCCAAATTTTTCAAGGGACGGTGGGTTTGGGACGACAACAATATATATATATATATATATATTGTAATTTGCCATAAAAAATTGTAGTTGTTTCAAACTTGTAAACATAAAAAGCTATACTATATAGTATTATGCACAGCCCTTACACTTGTCAATTCTGAAAAATCTCGAGTAATTAAAAAAAGGGTCGAGTGACATTCTATTATCGGTTGTTAGACAAGAGAAAAATGCAGTTTAGCTTTAAGAAACGTGAGAAAATGCAATTTAACTTTAGGAAACTTAAGTGAGAGTTGTCTCTATAGCAGTTTTTCTTCCTCATATTTCTTGTTAATGATGATTATGTTAAAACATAAAAGGCATCCTCTTCTCAATAGGTTTTGCATATTTTTACAATTGTGTTGAAAACCACTATAAAACACTTTGGTTTTGTAAAGAGATTAGATTCTTATTTCAAATTAAGAAGGTGATTGAATAGGAATTTATTCAAACGATTAGTACCCAATCGAAGTCTCTACTATTTGATTGCACAATGCTTCGGGGTGGGATGGTGGAAGCACTAGACTTGAATGACTCTTGGAAACCCATGTACAATATGTAAAAGCTAAGATGAACAGAAAAATGAGAAGAACAAGAGTAGTAACCACAAGGATCAACCATTTGAAATGTTGCATTTTCTGTTTTTTGACATGGAAGCTTTGTTTGTTGTAACGTTGTTCTTGAAAATACAATATTTAAATCATAGTTTTAAAAATCCGAACCGGAACCGGTCAAGGGTTCAACCTGAACCGGAACCGGAACCGGTCGAACCGGTTTCAATGAACCGTTTTTTTTTAAAATACATAAAATATTTAAATTTTAACGAAAAAAAAAAAAAAATTTTAAGATTTTAAATCATGTTTCCAAAGCATTAGAGACAATTAGAGACAACATATCCAAAGTATGCTCATGAATATATCAAAACGATACCAAGTGCAATACATATCTAGAGATCAGAACATAAATACATAATCAAGGAGGCTCTAAATGGCCTCTACAACAGCAAATAACATACTAAGTTAGAGTCATTGATACTATAGGTGGGAATGTCAATGACAAATACAAAATAGCCATAGGGT